>PISW01007447.1:0-89881 GCA_004023785.1 Mungos mungo | reverse complement strand
GTCAAACTTTCACTTTTCGCAGATGACATGATACTCTACATGGAAAACCCAATCGACTCCACCAGAAGCCTTCTAGAACTGATTAATGAATTCAGTAAAGTTGCAGGATACAAAATCAATGTACAGAAATCAGTTGCATTCCTATACACCAAAAATGAAGCAGCCGAAAGAGAAATCAAGAAACTGATCCCATTCACGACTGCACGAAAAACTATCAAATACCTAGGAGTAAACCTAACCAAGGATGTAAAAGACCTATATGATGAAAACTATAGAAAACTTATGAAAGAGATTGAAGAAGACACCAAGAAATGGAAAAATATTCCCTGCTCATGGATCGGAAGAATAAACATTGTGAAAATGTCATTACTACCCAAAGCAATCTACACATTCAATGCAATCCCCATAAAAATTGCACCAATATTCTTCTCAAAACTAGAACAAACTATCCTCAAATTCGTATGGAACCACAAAAGACCCCGAATAGCCAAAGTTATATTGAAGAAGAAAACCAAAACGGGAGGCATCACAATCCCAGACTTTAGCCTCTAACTACAAACCTGTCAGCATCAAGACAGTATGGTATTGGCACAAAAACAGACACATAGACCAATGGAATAGAATAGAGAACCCAGAACTGGACCCACAAATGTACGGTCAATTAATTTTTGACAAGGCAGGAAAGAGTATCCGATGGAAAAAAGATGGCCTCTGTAGCAGGTGGTGCTGGGAGAACTGGACAGCAACATGCAGAAGAATGAAACTAGACCACTTTCTTACACCATACACAAAAATCAACTCAAAATGCCTCAAGGACCTGAATGTGAGACAGGAAACCATCAAAACCCTCAAGGAGAAAGTAGGAAAAAACCTCCTAGACCTCCACCGCAGCTATTTCCTACTCGACACATCCCCAAAGGCAAGGGAAATGAAAGCAAAACTGAACTCTTGGGACTTCATCAAGATAAAAAGCTTCTGCACTGCAAAAGAAACAATCAAGAAAACTAATAGGCAACCAACAGAATGGGAAAAGATAGTTGCAAATGACATATCAGATAAAGGGCTAATATCGAAAATATACAAGGAACTCACCAAACTTCACACCCACAAAACAAATAACCCAGTGAAGAAATGGGCAGAAGACATGAACAGACGCTTCTCCAAAGAGGACATCCAGATGGCCTACAGGCACATGAAATGATGCTCAACATCACTCATCATCAGGGAAACACAAATCAAAACCACACTGAGATACCACCTCATGCCAGTCAGAGTGGCTAAAATGAACAAATCAAGAGACTATAGATGCTGGCGAGGGTGTGGAGAGACGGGCACTCTCCTACATTGCTGGTGGGAATGTAAACTGGTGCAGCCTCTCTGGAAAACAGTGTGGAGGTTCCTCAAAAAACTATCCATAGAACTTCCTTATGACCCAGCAATAGCACTGCTAGGGATCTACCCAAGGGATACAGAAGCGCTGATGCATAGGGGCACATGTACCCCAATGTTCATAGCAGCATTGTCAACAATAGCCAAAACATGGAAAGAGCCTAAATGTCCATCACCTGATGAGTGGATCAAGAAGATGTGGTATATATACACGATGGAGTACTACATGGCAATGAGAAAGAATGACATATGGCCATTTGTAGGAAAGTGGATGGACCTTGAGGGAGTAATGCTAAGCAAAATAAGCCAGGCAGAGAAGGACAGAAACCATATGTTTGCACTCATAGGTCTAACAGGAGAACAGGAGAAACCTAATGGAGGACCAGGGGGAGGGGAAGAGGGAAAGAGTTGCGGGGAGAGAGGGATGTAAAACTTGAGAGATTATTGAATACTGAAAATGAACTGAGGGTTGAAGGGGAAGGGGGGGGGAAGAGGTGGTGGTGATGGTGGAGGGCACTTGTGGGGAAGAGCACTGGGTGTTGTATGGAAAACAATTTGACAATAAAATATTATGAAAAAAAAATAAAATGGTAAACTGAAAAAAAAAGTCTTAAAAAAACAAAAAAAACAAAAATAAATGAAAAACATAAAAAAAAGAAATGGTTTTCATAATCATGAACTAATAATATTTTGGAAACATAGTTGACTCTTGAACAATGCGGAGCCTGGAGCACCAGCCTCCTGTGCAGTTGAAAGTCTGTAACTTTTGAGTCCCCCAAAACTTAACTATTCACACAGTCTGGTCTGCTGGAAGCTCACCAATAACATAACAATCAACACATGTTTTGTATGTTACGTGTATCGTGTACTGAATTCTTACAATCAAGTAAGCTAGAAAAAAGAAAATACTAAGAAAATCATAAAGAGGGGCGTCTGGGTGGCGCAGTTGGTTAAGTGTCTGACTCTTGGTTTCGACTCAGGTCATGATCTCACAGTTTGTGAGTTCGAGCCCCACATCGGGCTCTGCGCTGAAACCACAGAGCCTGCTTGGGATTTCTCTCTCCCTCTCTCTCTGCCCCTCCCCTGCTTGCACACTCTTTCTCTCAATAAATAAATAAACACTTTAAAAAATCATAAGGAAAAGAACGAAAAAAAATCCGCATATAGTAAATCTTTGTAGTTCAAACCCATGTTGTTCAAGGGCCAGTGCCCATGGCCTCCAGTGCTATTGTTTCTTTAAGGAGAGTCTTTGCCCATTGATAATAACTCGAGAAAACAGCAATCAATGGATACTTTCTCAACATGCCATTATACACATACTTCAGTTGGTACCAAGGCCAGCCTCCACTGAGTGGGGGAGACACAAGAGGCATTCTCGTTAAGATCAGAAACACAGCGAGGATGCCCGCCGTCTCTAGTACCCAACACTGAACTGGAGGCGTCAGCTCATGTGCTTAGATAAAAGCAGCGGAGCTTAAGGACCAGGAAAGTAGAATTACCTCTATTTGCAGCTGACAGTATTTAAAAAACCTGAAGAATTAATGTTAAAACTAATTCAAAAGAAATCAGTAGGGTGGTAGGACAGAAAAATCAAGGACCTTCCTACACGTAAAGAAAAGATCGGCATCTAGCCTCCACGTGCAAATTCCCACCGGCTGTTACCTAAAGTAACGGTCCTTTCCCCCTGCGGCTCTACCCAGCGGTCTCCCCCAACCACACTCCTAGAGCGGATTTTCTTCAACCTAAATGGACTTTAGTGGGTTCATATCCTGATGCTTTCAGCTCAGCCTTCCAGCTTGTTACCATAATTTCGAATCTCGCCCTTTGACAGATTAACAACCTCACTCAGCCGTCTATCTTGTGCAGCTAAGGCCCTCTACACAGCATTCCACGTGACTTCCAAACACCTGTAACCAGAGCAAGAGGAGTGGAGAAGCCACCCTACCGCCGGCAGCAGGTGCCTGCACCACCACAGGAGGGAAGAAACACCTCCATCAAGGGCTGCTCCACCTGAAAGGCCAAAAGTATCCTGGGGACCTCAAATGATGAGGCTACTGATCCCCGGGGGTACCATCGCAGAAACGAGCACACACTTTGAAACAAATCAACTATTTATAAATGTGAACTTGCCAAGCAAAGTCCTCCTTATTTTACACGGGCCCTCTTTAAACATAAAGTTCCTAGTCAACTGGACTTGGGTTGCTATTGAAAGAAAAGAGAAGTAAGAAAACATTACCCAAAAGTATCTTAAAAAGTATGGGGCGCCTGGGTGGCTCAGTCGGTTAAGTGTCCGGCTTCAGCTCAGGCCATGATCTCATGGTTCGTGGGTTCAAGCCCTGCGTCGGGCTCTGTGCTGACAGCTAGCTCACAGCCTGGAGCCTGCTTTGGATTTCGTGTCTCCCTCTCTCTCTGACTCTCCCCCGCTCGCACTATCTCTGTCTCTCAAAAATAAATAAAAAACAATAAAAAAACCCAAAGTATCCACAGGGAGGCAAGGCCTCCCTTTTTCTGTCTTTCCGAGCCCCATTCACCTCCAAAGGCCCCGCTCAAATCCAACAGGCGCCAGAGGCCCATGTTGCCCAAACCTCAACCACTGGCTCACTATCTTCAAGAAATTATCCACTTCATAGTTTTTCTTTAAACTGCCACATTTTCTTGGGGCGCCTGCGTGGCTCAGTTGGTTAAACATCGGACTTTGCTCAGGTCATGATCTCATGGTTGGTGGGCTCGAGTCCTGCGTCAGGCTCTGTGCTGACAGCTCAGAGCCTGGAGCCTGCTTCCGGTTCTGTGTCACCCTCTCTCCACCCCTCCCCTGCTCATGCTGTCTCTCGCTCTCAAAAATAAACATAAAAAATAAAAGAATCAGAAAGGTATTAAGGACATACCAGGACCAAACCAAGTCTTTCCCTTGATATCATCAGACTTTGAAAGAAGAGAGAAGCAAGTAACCTGTGTGTTACATAACACAGAGTTCTATGCCGACACACACCGAACCCCCGCCCTGTGTGTGTCCTAGACTCGGGGACATTCTGCCCAGGGTCCCGGGTCCCTTCCCGGAGAAACCTATCCTGGTGGCTCACTATGCATACCGGTCGTTAACCATTTGGCCTTCTGGCAACTCCCGTACTGTAGCATGGTCCTGTTGTGGTTTTTTAAAGTGTATTTGAGTAACCTCTATGCCCAAGGTGGGGCTTGAATTCACAACCCTGAGATCAAGAGTCATGTGCTCCACCAACTGAGCCAGGCAGGCGCCCATTTTATTCTGGTTTTTGTCTATTTGTTTTCGTAGCCTGGTATTGCTAATTAGCTACTTAGTTCCCTGATTCCAAGATGTACATTGTCAACTTTTTAATACCTGAAGTTTGTGTGTTTCAAGTTAAGTAGCAATGGGTTTTCTTTCTTCGCAGTATATAAAATAGTGATGGTTCCTTATCGTTAATGGTGTCCGGGATCCAATGACCTAAGGACCATTTCCCATACAGGGGCAAGCGCTGGCTTGAGTGGAAGGACCCGCCTACAGTGCAGTCCCCACAGGACTCAGAACGTTCCAGACAAGTGGCCAGAGAATTCCAGGAGGCTGTACCCACGGAGGGGTGGGGGAGTGTCTGGTCTTCCCTCCTTCCAGCAGTGGCCCCAGAGCCACCTTGGCACTGCTGCAGCCGGTCCCCGCTCCGCCCCAGTCCCGGGATGAGGCAGGCCGACCATCCATGCTGATTCGGGCCCGCTGCCAAGTCTCTTGCTTCCTTCCTCCACAGGCCCGAACAATGTTAGGAAAGGTCGCGTATTCCCTATTCACACAAAGCATCCCCTGCCCCACCCCTGCACACACGACGCATACCTTCTCCGCGCCCACAGTGCCAGGCCTGCCAGCACCAGCAGCAAGTGGCGCCTCGGCCCCGGGCCGGGAGCCGAAAAGGGGGTGGCCCATGCTCACCACGCAGAGCGCGCACCACTTTAGCCCCTTGGTGGGTTACAAATCAATTTCTCAGAGGAAACATTAGCACAAAATACAGCAAGAAAGAAGGCTGTTTCAAAAACCCTAATTTTGACTTGACTGTGTGAGGGAATTCCTGACATTCACATCTTGCCACGATTAGTTTCTACAGTGACCCAGACGTTTGCACCCGGCTAAGGGTGGCACGAACACCTGGCGCGCATGCGCTGAAGCAACTTCATCTACGTCTGTGGCCGTGTCACGTGATAGTCCAGAACAGTCCCCGCAGCGATTCCTCTCACCCTCCTGGGCAGCAGAAGTGGAGAAAGCACGGCTCCAAGTTCAGGCTACAGCCTGAATATCAAATTATGGTATGAAAAGGCCGAGTGTTTTTGTGGTGAAAGCGCCCCAATTCCTTGGAGGCAAAAAGGAAGCTCAGAATGAGAGCATAAGGGCCCCAGGAAGATGGGTCAGGGTGGGGGCACGGGGCTCTTTCTCTCCCCGATGCTGAACACACCCGGCGCCTCCTGCCATCTCGGTCTTTCTGAATGACCCCCTTTTCCTCCCCCACTGCTCTGGGACCAGCTCGACTCCTGCCCCCCCCCCCACCCCCGCCCCTGGCCCCTTCCAGGAGGCTTTTCATCAAAGGCCCTCTATGTTTTCATCACAAATATAGTCCTAATACATTCTTAAAGGGGCGGCTAATAATTGTGGGGCGGGTGCTGTGTGCTGGAGCAGCCGGGCCACTTCTGATGGTGGAGGAGACGCCTGTGGGTGATGGCCTAATGGACGCGTTTATTTTAATGGGTACGTATTTATTATGGATGTCAGGAAAAAAATGTAGCTAGCACCTGTGACCTCAGGGATGTGGTTGCTCGAGTTAGGTTTCTGAGTTAAAAAAAAATTAATTTCAAGTTGATTCTCGTTTTATAATTAAGCACAGAAAAGCATGGGCAAAGCCAAACTGAATTCTCCCAGCCCCAAATGTGCTCCAGGGTTCCCCGGGTCAGTAAAGGGCATCGCTGCTGTTCCAAGTGAAACCCTGTAGTCCTTCTGGATTCTTCTTCCTCTATCACGCTCCCCACATCTGATTCATCAGCAGATCACACCAGCTTTTCCTCCAAAATACAGCCAGAACCCGCTACTTCACACCAGTCCCCTGCCACTGCTCACGCGGCGACCGGGAGCACTGCGCCACGGGTCCCAAGCGTCCACTCTCTCCACTCGAACCTGTCCTGACATACGGGCTCCTTCTCCAACCATGAACCAGATTGCATGCTCCTCCCAAACACCGCCAAGTGTCGGGGTGCCTGGAGGGCTCAGGGGGTCAAGCGTCTGACTCTTGATTTCTGCTCAGGTCATGATCTTACGGTTCGTTAGTTCAAGCCCTGTGTCAGGCTCTGTGCTGACAGTGTGTAGCCTGCTTGGAAGTCTCTCTGTGCCCCTCCCCTACTTGCTCTCTCTCTCTCTCTCTCTCTCTCTCTCAAAATAAAGAAATAAACATAAAAAACCCCACACACACACCACCAAGTTTCATAGCACACTTTGAATAGAACACGAAGTCTGTACTGGGGTCCACAAGGTCCCTTGGACCTTGGTTACTGCACACTCTACTCCAGCCACTGGTCTCTGTGGTGCCCCCCAAACACACAAGCCTCACATCCCTATCCCCCGAGGGGGGGCTTCTCCTCCCAGATCCCCTCCCGCAGCCCATCGAAAGGTGGGGCGTCTCCTCCCACTCTGTCTGAAACATTCCCCCCTCCGCCATTCCATGAAGCACCACCTGATGCTAGAGATATTATTATACTGTTTAGAATCTGCATTTGTGCACTGTTACTGTCTCCCTTATTAGAACACAGGCTTCATGAGGGTAGTGTCCCCTGCACCTACACAGCGCCTGTCATACGGTAAGAGCTCAGTGACACTTGCGTGTTCAGAACTGAAGGTGGCACTTCAGGGGCTGGACTGTGATCACACTAGGCTAGGTCTGTAATGTGTTAGTTCCTTTAATTCTAACAGCGCTCCCGGGAGTCCCTTCTGCTGGGAACCAAGGTTCGGGGATGTCAAGTGACTTGTCCAAGTCCATGTGAAACTTGTGCTTCTTGGTTGGCTGTGAAGGACCCATGATCCTCTGATCATACCAAGCTAGCTTCAGAAAGTTCTTTCGTTCAGAAGACCTTTAAAGGGACCACACAGCCTGGGGACCGATGGAGAAAGTCCTCCGCCGTCTGGCCCCTCCCAGCACCATATCAGCCACCCCCCAGCCCCTCCTGCAAGGCTCCCCGGATCCAGCCAAGTGAGGCCATCCACGGACCCTCCACACTGACACCAGAGTGCCTGGCGCGTCGTGCTGGTGGACCACGGCTCCTCCCCCACGCTGCACGTGAAGCGAGGGTGCGCACACGCCTTATTTCTCTCTGCGGCCCCAGGCCCTGCCACCACACTCTTGTAGCCCTCGCGGCCAGCTGCTTGATGAGGACAGATGAGCTGCTCTCACCACGGGACAGTGGAGAGCAGGTCAATGAGCCACACACGCTGCCCGGACACTCAGACACCCAGGGATGTCTTGACCGTCATTGGGATGGGAGGGATGTGGTGTGGACGTCACTGCCACCCCCTTGCCTTTCATCATGAAGCTGCGCGCTTAGAGCTAATTGTTCATCTTCCAACGATTCCACTACGAGCAGGAACACATTCTGGAGCTGGCAAAGCCTGGCTTCTGTCTGACCCGCCCCCCCACGCTCCATCACACCCAGAAGAGAGGGAAGCTGAAGGCACTCTCTTCAGCAAGCCAAATCGGGGCACAGCAGGGACAACTTCCAGCACTCCCTACAGTCCAGCCCAGATTTCTGGAATGTTTACAGTGGGGAAATTTATACGGCGGCCCTGCCCTCTGGGAGCTTACAGAGCAGGGCACCAGGTCTACTTAACTCAGTGACAAGGCGGACCTGCAGAGCACCAGTAAAATACAGGGGCAGCCAAAGGTGCCGAAGGGGAGGGAGCAATCCCCACGGGGCAGACCTGGGAACTGCTGTCCCGGAAGAGCAGTTTCAAAGACCAGCGACACAAAGCCCGTCCTTAAAATACAGCACTGAAAAAAAAAAAAAAATACAGCACTGAAGGTCACCCCTTCCTCCAATTCTGATGCTCTAAGTCCCTCAGGGATAGGCTGCTGTATTTTTATAAGGCCAAGGCCAAGCACAGGACGTGGCTAATGAATGCTTAACTAGTTTACAAATATTTATCGAATGCCTGGCACCCAGCGGTGGAAAGTGCTGGTGATACTCTTCACCGTAAATCTCACGGACAGGCGGCAGGCAAATCCAGAGGCAAGTACAACAGCCTGCCACCTCCGGGGGGGACCCAGGGCCGCGGCACCCTCCAGGGGCAGGTCAGAATGGGCTCACGGTGCCAAGCTGTGTATGCACCCACGTGCACGTCTCAGGAGGTGGCAGCGGCTGTAAACATCCGCGACAAATCCCTGAAGGTCCAGACTGGGGACAAGGGTGAGTGTCAGGACAATCCTCCCAGTGCCGGCTCTCACGAAACCGAGGCATGGTCAACTAGAGCCAGGACCGGAGCCCAGGCTGCCACGCCAGTCACTCCTCCGGTATCACCCAGAGGTTGATAAGAGTTTCTGGAATCAGGCTGTCTGATGTTAACCCTGACTCTGCCGTTTACAGGTTGTGTGGCCTTGGACAGATGACCACGTCCCTGTGCCCCAGTGTCCTCATCTGTCAAACGGGAAGAAGAGTACCCACCTCCCAGGGCTCTTACAAAAACTCAGCTTACAACGTAAAGCGATTGGCAGAAAACCTGGAGGGTGATGGGCGGAACACCATCGGCTGCCGCCGCCAGAACTGTTATTAAGGCGCGGCCACTCAGTGCCCGGGGTGGGCTCACCACCCCGACTATCTCCGCCACCGCGCGCCACCTTCCCTTCCGCCAGCAGGACGCTCCCCACCCTCGACGCGCCCCTGACGCTCGGGGTCGCTGCGACCGCGAATCCCAGCCCCTGGCGGCCCGGCGGGAGCGCGCACGCGCGGGCTACGCGGGGCCGCACGCGCCTCCGGCCTCGGGAAGGAGGGGGTGCCGGTCCGGTCCAGGAGAGGGGAGTGCGGCGGCTACACCTCATCAGGGAGGAGGAGTCTGCCCAACGGCGGAGAGGGAGCCGCGCCTGCACCCGACAGGCGTCCCCCTGGGCTCCCGACCCCCCAGCCCGGAGAGCGGGTCGTTCCTCACACTCTGCAGCAGGCTCCTCCTCTGCGCCGCCATCTTGGAGGGACCCCCGCGGCTGTGCCCGCCTCCCAGCAGAGAAGGCGAGAAGGGCGGCTAGAGCGGCCTGTAGCCGAATTGGAGGAGCACGCTCACAGCGCCACCGCGCGGCCAGAGTGGGATGCGGCCGTAGAGGAGCGTGTGCATAGGCGCTGGTAGCCTGGGAGGAAAAGGGAAGGCTTCCCAGAGTGATTTCATCTCTCCTCGCCCGTGTCATTTGTGCATTTTCTCCAGGATGCTTTTTGGGTGGGACGCTTAAGACATCACATTTGGGTTTTTCGTGGACTATTTGAGCACGGGGTCCCGTGAGTTATTCATTCGCTTGAGAAATATTTGTTGGGTGACCATGCCTGGCCCAAGAGGGGTGAAGCAGCAAGCAAGACGCCCTCAGAAAGCTCATGTTTTAGTTGGGAGGACATTGTTTACATACATAAATCATTTCGAGATGGGCTAAATGCTAGGAAGGGAAGTTTATGGGCAGGTCAGGCAGAGGGGACAGCTAGTGTGCATGAAAAGAGAGCATGTGAGTGTGGCTCAAGAAGCATGCGTGTCACACAAGGTCTCTGGGGGCTGGAACAACGATGGAGGGGGAGTGAAATGAAGGGGCATGGGGTAGGTTCTGACCTTGCCCAGCCCCAGGCAGGAGTGGTCCTATTCATCTGGAAGACAATGGAAAGTTGTTGACTTCTGGGCAAGCCACAGATGTGATCCCATTGGTAGAGATGACTGTTGCCTACAAAACAGATGTTAATGGGGTATTGGAGTGAAGACCAATTAAGGGAATGGTGTGCTAGCTCGGGGCAAGAGATGATAGCGGTTTGAGTCAGCTGCCACTGCCCAGGGGATGGATTTTATTTAGGAGATGAAATTGTCAGGGCCTGATAATTGTGGATTGGATGTGTTTGATGATGGGAAGAGATTTGTCAAAGATTCTCCCAGAGTTCTGGAAAGAACATCTGGCAGATCTCCTGCGGTGGGGGGAGGGGGAGGATTGAATGACCTTGAGTTCAGTTTGGACATGTTGAGTTTAGGTGCTTTTAAGACCTGCAAGAAACGAAATCAGATCAGTCCTAAGATCAAGAGGACTAGAGAAGACTGATGGGGTATTGGGGTGTTGGTGGGGTTTAGAGCCGACAGCCAAGAAAGATTTCTTGAAGACATCTTTAGTGCAAAAAACGTGATTTTATTAAAGAAAGAGGACGGGACCTGTGGGCAGGAAGAGCTGCACTGGGGTTGTGCAAAGTGACTGCTTACATACTGTGGAGGTGGGGGAGGTAAAGTCAAAAGGAAGTTTCTTAAAGGGATTTCCATATGCTAAAGAGAATTTACAGATTAGTGGATGAGTAGCTATTGTCAAACAAGGTTGTTTTTCCCTCTAGCAACGCATCATCATTAAGATAGTAGGGAGTTCATGGAGATTAGGCTATTAATGGTTTATGTGTATTGCCATGGGCATCCAGGACTGCTGGAAGAATATCACATATCCCACATGGGGGGCTGGCTTCCGGGGTGTAAGTTGCCTTATGGTTCCTTCATCAGAGACAACAGCGAAGGAGCCCCTAGAGAGGTTGGGGAGCAGAGGCCAGTATAGAACCCAGGATGAGGAGTGCATGGGTGACCATGTAACATAACTCTAGAGAGATCTAGTTAGATTACTGAAGAAAGTCCCTTAGGCTTAGGGCTCCCAGGAGGCCCTTGGCCCAGGCATTTTAGGTAGAACAGTAGCACAGAAACACAGATGCAATGGGTTGAGGAATGGCTGGGAGACACGGAGACCTTGAGAATCAGCAGTGCTTCCCAGCTGGTGGGGCTGTGAAGAGGAAGAGAGAGAAACGGGAACATGAGACTGAATGTGTTTTCTTTTAGGTTGAGAGAAACTGGGGCCTATTTAAATGCTAAAGAAAAGGCTTACCCGAGAGGAGCTGACGATTCAGAAGAGGAAATGGGAGGCAATCTAGGACTGAGATGGTGACTCACCATCCTCTCCTACCAACACAGCTCCACGCGGCCCAAGGTGACCTCTCGAGCTCCCGCCATTTTGTCTGACTTCAGCCAGCAGTAAGGAAAGAGGAAGGGAGGAAGAATGGCACTTCCCTTCTCTCTTTCTTTTCTTATTTATTTCTTTTTCTTTAATTAAACATTTACTTACAAGCAGTCTCCCCTTTTAGGAGACTTCCAGAAGTTCCACATGACGCTTCTTACATCTCATGGGCTATAACCAAGCCCCATGGCCACACCCAGCTGAAAGGGACATGAGGAAATGCAGGCTTTGGACTGAGCTATGGTGTGCCCAACCACAGCTCCTGTTACTAAACCAGGAGTCAGACATGGATACTGGGATGCACAAATAGTCTGTACCGTAAAGGGAAGTGGGAGGGGCCTGGTGGTTTGTTGAGGAAGAGTCTGGAAAGATTCAGCAGTTGAAGCCCAGCCCACTTCATTCTAACCCCTACCCATCTCCTGTCACCTGTGTGACCTTGAACAAGCCCACATGAGCCTTTAGGTACCCTCTGTAAAATGGGAGTGAGAGTCTACCGGGCCGAATGGCGGCAGGGATTAGATGTGAAGCCATGGAAAGACCTGAGCTGTGGTAGGTGCTGATGTTTGTTACATTTAAATTACAATCTCTGTGTGTGTGTGTGTATGTGTGTGTATTTTAAGATGACAAACACACCCTGAGTACCTACTGTGTGCTACATACTTGCTGGATGCCTTTTCATCCTATTTCTTTCTCACTCCAACCAGCTATTACAATCATCCTTACTTTATAAAACGAGGAACTCCAGCGAGTCGCCCCACAAATAGAGGTTGGGATTCGAATCCAGGTCCTGCGACTCTGTGAGGTTCTGATACAATGAGACATGGGCACTCGGTCTTCACCTCTGCTTCCTGGCTTCCAAACCCTTGAGTGACAGTGTAAGACCCCACCCCCTCGGGTCAGACTGGACCCCAAAATACCAACCATTGTTTCACTCGCCCACTCCCATTCTGGTAAATAATTAAAGGTTGAGCAACTGGGCTCTGGAAAGACCCTGAGAATGTAACTCGATAACGAACATTGTGACCTAAAGTTTAACTTTCTTTTCAAGATTCTGTTAAACAACCCAACCCTTTTAATAAGACCTGGCCGAGGCCGAGTCCAAGGTGAGGTTAAAGTCACCTAGCCCCTAGACACCTAGACATCATAGGTGTCTAACTGTGATTGGTCACTTTAAAAAACTAAGAACTTTAAATTGATAGGTTCCCGCCAAAACTAACATCTGTGTGTTACAATGTAATTGGCTATAATGAGATGCTGTAGTTGTAATCGGTTAACTAGATGATGACTTATTTTGCTCGCCAAAACCCTTAAAAACCCTGAGCTCCTGCTCGGGCGGGGCTCTCTTCTGAGGACTTCCAGCTACTCGGGAGGCGCCGTTCGCCTGAACTAAAATAAACCCATTGACCATGGATTCTACTCACGGTGACTCTGACTGGCACTGGGGGGAAAAGGTCTAACAATAGGGGTTCCAGCAGCCTCTTTTGTTGTGATACTTGCTCTCCTTCCTAGCTTCTAAAAGGGTTTGGGGACTTTCTGGGTTCAGAAGCGATGGGAGTGTCTCATTATTCACGAAAAGCCCCTTCAGCCATTCTGGAGCGTACGACATGGCTGGTGGCTAGCAGTCCTAGATAACTTCAGGCTGGGACAGGTCGCCAGAGGGTCCAATCATGGGATTAGAGGGTTGAAACTTTCAGCCACTCCTGCCCTACTTCTGCCCAGGTTGGGTGGGGAGGAGGCTGGAGATTGAGTTAATCACCAACAGCCAATGATTTCATCACACATGCCTATGTACTGGAACTTCCACAAAACCCTAAACAAAGGGGTTTGGAGAACACATCTGCATGCCCGGAGGTTGGCACACCCCCACCTCGTGGGTCCAGAAGCTCCTGTGTTCAGCGGACCCTTCCGGATCTCCTGTGTACCTATTCATCTGGCTGTTCATTTGTATCTTTTATAATATGCCTTTTGGGAAAAATTTTAATGTTTGTTTATTTTTGAGAGAGAGAGAGAGAGAGAATATGGGGAGGGCCAGAGAGAGATAGAGACATAGAATTTGAAGCAGGCTCCAGGGTCTGAGCCATCAGCACAGAGCCCAATGCAGGGCTCAAACTCACAGACCACAAGATCATTACCCGAGTCAAGGTTGGATGCTTTGGGCTTGCCTACCCCCACTTTCCACACCTGACCCCCTCAGTAATGCACTGTGGTGAGTCCTCCTTCCCAGATTCTTCCAGTCTGGTTTTCCAGGCAGCAAGAAGACACTGAGTTCATCAGGGCACTGGGGGAAACAAGCACTAAGTCAGCGCCTCCTGTGTGCAGGACCCTGGGCTCCCAAGGGGAGGGCGTGGAGGCAGACCTGCGGACAGGCCCCTTCTCCGCTGGGGACAGCGTGCCTGGGAACCCCGTGGTGATGTGGATCCTGTTTGCCCCAGGACAGCTGCACGGGTCACACTGGAGGTTTGCAGTCAC
This sequence comes from Mungos mungo, assembly GCA_004023785.1. Taxonomy (NCBI): domain Eukaryota; kingdom Metazoa; phylum Chordata; class Mammalia; order Carnivora; family Herpestidae; genus Mungos; species Mungos mungo. The sequence continues at coordinate 75,773 of PISW01007447.1, read as the reverse complement.
TCCACGGCATGCCAGAGGAGCACACGTCCCACAGCTCGGGCCCTTGATAACCACACAAACGGCCAGAGGGCTCCCAGCCCTGCCACTGAGCCCGGATGAAAGCGCTGTCTGGGAGAGACCCGGGTCCCAGTGCACGAGGAAGTGCACACACGGCCCAAAATATCAGATAACCCCGCCGGCAGAGAAAACAGCCAGGAAGCACACTGCCCCCCCCCCCCACCAGTCCTGGGAGCCGAGAGGGCCAGGTGCCCTAAGGTTTGCAGCCGGTGGCTTCCATCGGTCCTTTGTGTGGCCTCGCGGACAGCCACCGTGCCACCACGGGCTGGCAGACGGCAGCTGGGGAAGGTGGCATCAAGGACACTGAAGAATTTTTTTTTAATTTTTGATTTTTTAAAAAATTTATTATTGAGACAGAGAGAAACAGAGCATGAGTGGGGAAGGGGCAGAGAGAGAGGGAGACACAGAATCTGAAGCAGGCTCCAGGCTCTGTGATGTCAGCACGGAGCTCGACACAGGGCTTGAACCCACACACTGTGAGATCATGACCTGAGCCGAGGTCGGACACTTAACCGACTGAGTCACCCAGGCGCCCCTGAAGAATGTTTTGAAGGGCGTCACACCACGCTCATGCTCCCCGTCCTCTTCGCCACCTCCCTGGGAACCCAGACAGGTGCACCTGGGCTGCCAAAGGAGAGCACGGGGACCACCTTCCACCGAGCTGTTTGCCTTGCTGGAGTTTTCTTGGCACAAGCATTTCGCCACGTGGCGCCATGGCCTCTGCATGGACCGTCTTAATGGGTGCGTCACAGCCCTTGGACCGGACACACTCGCGTTTTCAAATGGTCGCTAATAAACTTGTGTCCAGCTGGGGGCTGTTACAAATAGCTCTACAGTGAAGAGCCGTTTATGAGTAGAAAAGCTGTTTCTTGAATTTCTTGGAGAAGCACAATGCTGCATATAAGGGGGGAGGGGAACGATTTGCTTTATTTTAGCAAAGAGAAAAAAGAAAGAGGGGAGCTGGAACCAGTGGGACGGCATGTGTGTAACCTGGGCTGGTGGGCATGCGGAGGGTCACCGGGCTGCTCTCTCCTTTTTCTCCTTTTTTTTTTTTTTTGTATATGTTTGAGATATTTCATAATAAAAAATTAAAAATAAAAATGCAGACATGGTCCCTGTCCTCAGTTCACAGCCGCATGGGGAAGCAGACAGGAAATGGAGCCCAGGCAGAGCAGTGTGACAAATGCCAGGATGAGGCCAGGGGACCCGGAGGAGGGATGCTTAGTTCTGACTTGGGGTATCAAGGAGGGCTTCCCGGAAGAAGGGACAGTGGAGGCCTGAAGGTTGTGGAGGAGGTGGTCACATGACCCTGAAGGGAAGGGGCCGCCAGGCAGAGGTCCTTCTAGGAGCAAAGAGCAGGCAGAGAAAATGCTTCTGATAAAGCCTGATGCGACAGGCCATCTGGCCTGAGCAGAGGACTGGGGGCGGGGAGGGGGCAGCCCAGCGGCACCGCCTGAACCTCAGTAGGAATCTAGGTGGCCCTCCAGGTGCTGGGCAGCTGGGGGAGCGCACGATCCGATCTGGATCTGCGGACCATCACTCCGCTCAGATCACCGCGGCTCCCGAATACAGGACGGATTGCAGGTGGTGGAAGGGGAACTTTGCAGCTCTGCTTCTCCTGAGTTACTCCGCTGAGATCATGACCAGAACGCTTACCCCCCACATGGTGCCCTCGATTTCTTTGCTATTTCTAGTTTCCCTCTTGCAAGAGGGCATGACCTCTTGGAAGGCAAGGGCTAGAGGTTTTACTCATCTCTGCAACCCCAGCGTTTAGCCCACAGCAGGGACTGAATGAATGCTCGTGATCGAGTGAACCTCCATCGAGCATTATTCAGAGCCAGACCCTCCTCTCCAACCTTTACACGCACTGCTTTGTGTGCAAGGTCTTCCTAACCACCCTCCTGGAGTGTGCTTCTGTTACCCCCTGGGTTAGTTCGTGTCCTCCGAGACAGGATTTGGGGGGAGGGATCAGGAGGGGGAGCCAGAGAAGGCAGGTCAGACTCCTGGGAGGGTTGGCGAAGAAGATTCTCAGACAGCAGGTAGCCGGTCCTAGGCGTGTCCATCAGAAAGTCGTCCCTCGAAGTCGCTGGTTAAGGAAGTCCTTGGCTCCGCCACGTGGGAACCGGCCTGTGTAGCTCCCATACCCCCACCCCAACCCCTCTGATACCCTGTTTGTTCTCTGTATTTAGGAGTCTCTTACGCTTTGTCCCCCCTCCCTGTTTTTATATTATTTTTGCTTCCCTTCCCTCACATTCATCTGTTTTGTATTTTAAATTTGTCATATGAGTGAAGTCAGATGATATTTGTCCTTCTCTGACTAATTTCACTTAGCGTAATACCCTCTAGTTCCATCCACATAGTTGCAAATGGCAAGATTTCATTCTTTTTGATTGGCGAGTAATACTCCATTGTGTATATAAACCACATCTTCTTTATCCATTCATTCGTTAATGGACAGTTGGGCTCTTTCCATACTTTGGCTATTGTCAATAGCACTGCTGTAAAATGAAAAAATATTAAATCACCCATATCCCAAGACCACTTTGGATGTAACTTCTATTAACAATTTGGTAAATGTCCCCTGATTCTTTCATGTATATATCAACATGTGTATTTCATGCTTTTCTTTTACAAAAATTAGGTATCACTATATATATTATTTTATAACCTGCTTTTTCCACCAAATATCATAATCTGGATGTTTTATTTCATTATTCTTCTCCAATAAAGTTTTTCTTTCCCTCATGGTATCCTGTGTATAGATACAGCCAAGGTTAATGAGCCAGTTTCCCTTGTGTGACGCTTCTGTCTGTTCTTTCTCGTTTCTCAGGATCACACTCAAGGTTGCATCGGGCATCACTATGCACCAGAATTTCTTGAAGTTCTCTGTGTAAGAGTGCCTCTGGCCGCCTGGAGAAGCCCCCTCTCAAAATAATATCTTTAAATTCATAGAACTATATGCCAGTGTTTCAAAGGAAACCAATTATAGTATATTAAAACATACTTATCAAAATATATTTTTAAAAAATTTTAAGCTTATTTTGAGAGAGAGAGATGAAGCTCATATGAGTGACGGAGGGGTCGAGAGAGAGAGGGATGGAGAGAATCCCAAGCAGGCTCTGAGCTGTCAATGCAGAGCCCCAGGTGGGGCTTGATTTCACAAACCATAAGATTATGACCTGAGCCGAAATCAAGAGTCAAACACTTAACTGACTGAGCCGCCGAGGCACCCCTATCAAAGTACAGTTATTTTTAAATAATTAATTTTTTTAGTGTTTGTTTTTGAGAGAGAGACAGAGTGTGAGCCGGGGAGAGGTGGAGAGGGAGGGAGACACAGAATCCGAAGCAGACGCCAGGCTCTGAGCTGTCAGCACAGAGCCCGACCCAGGGCTCCAACTCAGGAACCGTGAGATCATGCCCTGAGCCGACCCCTGACGCTCAACCAACTGAGCCATCCAGGCGCCCCCAAAGTATAGTTTTTTAATTTGTGCTACAGTGATGCAAAAAATGTGAAGCATGTGGAGCAGAGCCACCCCAGCAGATCCAGACCTACAGTGAAAAGCAGAGCAGCCCTGGTCCCCCCAAGCCGCAATCAGCTGAACCCCAGGATACCAGCAGATGTGTGGCCATTGTTTCAACCTACTGAGTCTTGGACTCATGTGTTACATGCCAAGGCTCTCTGATACACTCGGGGGAAGGAGCCTTCCTGCAGAAAACATCACCTAAGTTTACAGTTAAACCTGGAGGTGAGGGGCGCCTGGGTGGCTCCGTCGGTTAAGCGTCCGGCTTCGGCTCAGGTCATGATCTCATGGTTTGTGGGTTCGAGCCCCGCGTCAGGCTCTGTGCTGACAGCTCAGAGCCTGGAGCCTGCTTTGGATTCTGTGTCTTCCTCTCTCTCTGACCCTCCCCTGCTCGCACTGTCTCTGTCTCTCAAAAATAAATAAAAACCATTAAAAAAAAAAAAAAACAAACCTGGAGGTGAGATGGCAAATAAACATACGAACAGATGCTCACGTCTCGAGTCAGCAGCAGATTGCAAATGGAACAAGGGTGACGTCACTACACACCTATTAGAATGGCTGAAATCCAGACCAGTGACACCACCAAACCTCGAGGAGAATGTTGAGCAACAGGAATGTTCCCTCATTGCTGCTGGGAATGCAAAACGGCACAGACACTTCGGAAGTTCCGTGGTTTCTCAGGGAGCTAAACATAGTCCCACCGTATGGTCCAGCCGTTGCTCTTCTTAGCGATTAGCCAAAGGAGTTGAAAATGATATCCACACAAAAGGCTGCACCCAGATATTTATGGAAGCTTTATTTGTGATTGCCAAAGCGGAGGCACCCAGGATGTCCCCCGACATCTGGATAAGCAACTGTGGTACATGCGGGCAATGGAATCATATCATAGATAAAAGGAAATGAGTGATCAAGCCATGAAAAGACATGGAGGAAGTGTAAGTGCATATTGTTAAGGAAGGAAAGGAGTTCATCAAAAACCTACGTGCTGTATGATTCCAACTATATGACATTCTGGAAAAGGCAAAACTAGAAAGAGTAAAAAAAAAAGAAAGTAATAAAGAGGGGTTGCCTGGGTGGCTCAGTCGGTTGAGTGTCTGACTCTGGCTCAGGTCATGGTTTGCGAGTTCGAGCCCCATATCAGGCTCTGTGCTGACAGCTCAGAGCCTGGAGCCTGCTTCACATTCTGAGTCTCCCTCTCTCTCTGTCCCTTCCCCACTCTCTCTCTCTCTCTCTCTCTCTCTCTCTCTCTGTTGCGGGGTGCTTACGAGAAAACCATCAACGCCGAATAGAAGCAAAGCATGATTTTATTTTTCAGCCACGTACTTTATTACAGCCAGGCCAAACCATCTCCCTGGTGTTAAGGAGCAGAGAATGGCCCCGAACTAAGGCGGCAGCGAGATTACACGGACAGAACACGTCAGCATTTAGTTAACCAATTACAACCCATAGCATTCCATGGTAGCCAATTACACTGTAATACACAAACACCATCTTTGGCGGGAACCCACCCCTTCAAGTTTGTCCCTTTAAAATGACCAATCATAGTTATACATCTAAGATATCGTGAGATGGGGACAATTTCTCATCAGTTAACTGTCTTTGCCAGGTCTTAGTAAAAGGGGTGAGGTTGCACTTAGCAAGCGGGCAGAAGTTACACCTTCTGATAACTAACAGGGAGCTACGTAGGCTTTTATCTCAAAGTTTCAGCAGTTACCACGCAGTTAGAACAGAGAACGGGGAGATGCATTCAGAAAGCAATTTACAGAAGCCAAAACAGCCGGTTAATGAGTTTCCATTTTACTCAGGTTTGTTGACCTATAACACTCTCCATCAAAAATAAACATTAAAAAAACAAAACAAAACCCGGTGGTTCCAGGGGTTCAGGAAGAGAAAGGGAGGGATGAGTAAGTAAAGGGCAGAGGATGTGCAGGTCAGAGGACATACTCTGCATGCTACCATAATGGTGGATGCACAGCATTGTACATCGGTCAAAACCCATAGAATATACAACATAGAGAATGGACCTTGATGTTGACTGTGGCCTCTACTCAACAATAACCTGTCATTATTGGCTTATCAGTGATAAATAACGTACTGCGCGAATGCAGATGTTACCTAATAGGGTAAATTCTGGGGACAGGGAGACAGGAAGTGTATGGGACCTCTTGTTCCTGCTCCATTTTTATGTAAACCTTAACATGGTCTAAAAAAATCAAGTCTATTATGAAGTACAAAAAAAGGGGGGGACGGGCTGTAGTTAATAGATGGGCCTCTCCTCCTTAACGAATTTAATAGCAAGACCTCATCACTTTGAAATGGTAATGGGTGTTCCAGAGCCCCAGGGTACTGTGATTTTGTGCAGCGTCCGCTCACTTGTGAGATTTTGCTGACAGTTGGGAAGTGGAAGTGAGGTTTCCAGTTGATGTGGGAAACAGAGGCAAAAGAAAAAATCAGAGTTCCTTACAACGTACAGCCCATTGACGAGCCGTTGAGACGGGCCGAGTGACCTTCCGCTCGGAGCTAAGCTGCCTGAATGATGGATGACACTTTGCTAAAGGCAAAAGGCAATCTTAGTTTAACTTTACCCCAACCCCCAAGATCCTGTTTTAACAAGTAACATTCCTCTGGGAATCCCCTTGATCTCTACCCGCCCCCCCAAGAGGTATGTTGGCAATCATCCTCCAAACACTTGGCCCGCTGATCCAAGCCTGAAGGGTCTCATGATTGAATTTTTACTAAACAGTAATAAATAGCTTTTTTTCTAACAGCATCTAGACCCTCAAGGGCCTGGAAACTTTGCTTCCAAAAGTACCTTGGAGGCTTGTGCTGTCCCTAATCCCCTCCCAACCTGAAAGTATATAATCGGGCCACACCTCACAATCCAGAGGCAGCTCTTTCTGCCCACGGGTCCAGTCCCTGTGCTTTAAAAAAAAAAAAAAAAAAAACACCTTTTGGGGCCCCTGGGTGGTTCAGTCGGTTAAGTGTTTGACTCTTGATTTCAGCTCAGGTCCTGATCATGATCTCACAGATTGTGGATTCGAGTCCCTGTCGGACTCTGCGCTGGCAGTGCGGAGCCTGCTTGGATCTCTGTCTCTCTCTCCCTCTCTCTGCTCCTCCTCTGCTTACTCGTGTTCTCTCTCTCAAAATAAATACATAAGCATTTTTAAAAAGAAATAAAAACTAAAATAAAACCGCCTTTTTGCATCAAAGATATATCAAGAATTCTTTCTTGGCTGTTGGCTCTGAACCCCACAGTCACTCAGCATTTATTTATTTAAAAGACATTTTAAAAAATGTTTTATTTATTTTTGAGAGAGAGTGAGACAGTGTGATCAGGGGAAGGGCAGAGAGAGAGGGAGACACAGAATCCGAAGACAGGCTCCAGGCTCCGAGCTGTCAGCACAGAGCCCAACGCAGGGCTCGAACCCACGAACTGTGAGACCATGACCTGAGCCAAAGCCGGATGCTCAACCAACTGAGCCACTTAGCCACCTCTTACTCAGCACTTAAAGGGCCTGCTCTCCTACCTCCTACCTGCAGCCGGGGGTCCTCAAATTCTCCATCCTTGGGCCATCTCCTGTTTCAAATGGAAACAGCCTGAGTGGCTGTGCAGGACACCAGGATGTCACCAACTGCTGACATCTCGGGTTTCAACTCCCGGGATGGCTTCCCTCGGCTCAGCACCCTCCCCAGAATTCCCTAAAACATGGCTATCACCAGCCTGGGGACATTTACTGCAGGTCTGGGGAGAACAGAAGGCCGATTTATTTATTTATTTATTTATTATATATTTTTAAATGTTTATTTATTTTTGAAAGAGAGAGACAGACAGACAGACAGACAGAGCATGTGCAGGGGAGGGATAGCGAGAGAGAGGGAGACACAGAATCCAAAGTAGGATCCAGGCTCTGAGCCATTAGCACAGAGCCCGACACGGGCCTGAACCCACGAGTCTGGAGATCATGACCTGAGCTGAAGTCGGCCGCCCAACAAACTGATCCACCCAGGCGCCCGAAAGGCCAATTTAAACCAGAGGTCGCCGCTGCCGAAGTCTGCAGTCTCGGATTCTCCCCTGGGACCACCCTGCTTGTCTCTTGTCTTAGCCCTCATCGGCCTCAGTACAGGGACTGGCTCACTTCTGCAAGTGCAGGGATGCCCGTGACTGAGTCCTTCCTCCCTGGAGCGTGGACTTCCGCAGGCCCCCCACCCCCCAGGGGGGAGGAAAAATCAGGCCTCCTGTCCAAAGTCTGCTTCAGCCTCTGCTCCCAAAACTTTGACAGTGTGAATACTTGTTCTCTTCGGGGGCAACCCCCACCCTCAGGACAGCCCAGTCACAACATTTAGCTGCGAACCCCAAGGTCAGGCCGGTCCTACCACGTGCAGTCGGATAGCCCAGACCCTGGTGAGTGGTTCAGGAATGGTCAGGTCTGACTTGCTCTCTCTCTCTCTCTCTCTCTCTCTCTCACACACACACACACACACACACACACACACACACACCATTTTCTTGCTTAGAGTGGAAAATCCAGACTAGCAGACCTAGTTTACATAATTTAAGACTACTTAACACCTTAGTCAAAAGCAGCTGGTGGCCAGGGGCTTCCCCAAGAGCAGCAGCAGCTCTGACTTCACAGTTTGCTGACCATAGAGGATCCATGGAGGTGATCTTTCCAGAGCAATCCAGAACAAAGAGAAAATCTTTTCGGCAAGCAAATTCTCTCTCCTGCCCTAGAATGTAAAAGTTGTTTACAAGTTTTTCTTTAAAAAAAGTTTATTTATTCAAGCAATCTCTGCATCCACTGGGGGGCTCAAACTCAGAACCCTCAGATCAAGAGCTTTATGCTCCACTGACTGAGCCAGCCGGGTGCCCCCGATTTATACCCTGTAAAGTGGCAGTTTCTAGCATCAGCGGTTTTAAGATCCACTTAATAAAATTATTCTAGCCTGACACCCCATGATAGAATACTTTTATTGAAGTGAATATTTGATAGTTTGGTAGATCAAAAATGGCACCTCACGGGCTCCTGGGGGGCTCAGTCCATTAAGCGTCCGACTTCGGCTCAGGACATGATCTTGCAGTTCGTGAATTCGAGCCCCGCATTAGGCTCTGTGCTGACAGCTCGGAGCCTGGAGCCTGTTTCGAATTCTGTGTCTCCCTCTCTGTCCCTCTCCTGCTCACGCTCTGTCTCTGTCTCTCAAAAAAATGAATAAACATTAAAAAAAATTTTTTTAATGTTACCTCAGTTAGAGTTAATTTGCATCTCTATGATTATTTGAAAAACTGGACAATTCTGGATCTGCATATCGGCATGCTTGTGTTTCTTATTCTGTGAATCGTCTGTTTAGATCATGAACCTGCATTTCTGTCTCTTAACATGTTGGAAATACTTTTCCCAGTTTTCCATTTCCATTTTATTTTTTGACGTACTAAACATTTACATTCTGACTAACCAAATCCTCAGTATTTTCCTTTATGGTCTCTGTCTTCTGTGTTATGCTTAGAAAAACCTACCTGACCTTGAACTGATGTAAACATTCACTTAACTAGTGGTGTTGATTCCATTTGGAGTTTAATGCAGTGTACAGGATCCGATCTGATTATTTCCATAAACATCGCCAATTTGCTCTGAAAGCCTTTCATAGAATAATCTCTCCTTTCTCCCCCTGCTTTGAAATGCTGCCTTTATTCGTTCTGTAAACCTTATGTACCATTTCTTTGTTTGTGAAATCCCTGCCTCCCAGGGATGTTACTAGGATTAATTGAAGTAACATCTTCAGAGTTTCTAGCATGGGATGTAAAATCCTCTCCAAACATGCAGGTTCTCTCCCCTTCTCTTCTCCGGACCATTATGCCCTCCTCATGTCATATGCTTCTTCTGTTGACCTTGACATTCTGGGAATGGTTCCAGCCACACAGAAGGTACCTACTCAGGCTTCACCGTTTGGCCCCCAGAACTTCTTTTTGGCCTGTTAGCACCTCAGCCAAGGTGACCTTGCTCTGGAGGGCTGGATGGGAGGGCGGCCAGGGGACGATGGTAATTACACCGGGCTGAGGCTGTGCCTGGGGTGGGGGGGAGTCAGGGGCGACCTCACAGGAGAGGTGACCTTGAAGCTGGGTCTAGGATGGGAGAGAAACTGGGCAGGCAGAGAAGGGAAAAGGGGAATCCGTGGGCAAGGGAATGGCGTGATCAAAGCAGGGGAGTGTTGGCGGTGGGGGGGAGGCAGAAGTCAAGAGCGGCAGGAGGCTGGGAAGACAGGTCAGGGAGGGGTATCTGTGGCCGGAAAAGGGTAGGGATTCATTTAAGTGGGAGAGTCCCATGATCACCCTTGTGTTGTGGGAAGATCAGCCCAGGCCAGGACCAAGGGGGTGGCCTTGAGGATGAAAGGAAATGAGCAGTTTTCAAAAACATCCAATTAAATGAAAAGAGGAAGACTGGCAGCGGATTTGAAGTGGAAGAGAAGGAGGGGAGGAGGACCCCCAGGCTCCCGGCTGGGAGGGGTTTACTCAGACAGAAGCACTAGTGAGAGAGCACGTCTGGGGTCGGATCGGGGAGCACAGGGGATCAGCGCAAAGGGATGGGGTGGAGAGGACACAGAAGAATTCCAAATGCGCAAAACTCGATGTATTCTTGTGTCATGCCAGGCATCTGTTACGGAAGGGCAGAACCAAGGAAGTGGCAGAAGGGATGGTGGGAAGTGGACGGTTTGAAAAATATTTAGGAAGTTGAGTCGACAAGATCTAGCAGATGCTTTGATTTTTTTAAAGAGAGGGACCGATCTTGGATAGTACCCCCAGGGCGGGTAACTGAGGGCTGAAGCTGCCCGTTTCTGAGATGGTGAACACAGGAAAAGGAGGAGGTTTGGTGGGAAGATGAATTCATTAACTCAACAATTCTCAGTTAAGCACCTGCTTACTAGATGCCAGGGACTTTGTATTTAGGATAGAGGGGTGACAAAATATCTCCTCTTATGAGACTTAAATTCAGGGGAAAGAGCTAGACAAGAAAGAAACAAACAAGTAAACATAGCTCAAGTGGTGAAAATTGTTATGGAGGAAAATAAAGTAGGGGTGAGGTCCAATGTTTTAGGGGCGCCTGGGTGGCTCAGTCAGTTGGGCGTCCGACTTCAGCTTGGGTCATGATCTCGAAGTCTGTGAGTTCAAGCCCTGCATCGGGCTCCGTGCTGACAGCTCAGAGCCTGGAGCCTGCTTTGGAATCTGTGTCTCCCTCTCTCTCTGCCCCTCCTCTGCTCACACTCTGTCTCTGTCTCTCAAAAAATAAAACGTTAAAAAAATTTTTTTTCAAAATGTTTTTAAAATATTTTTGTTTCATTTTTAAGTAAGCTGTATGCACCATGTGGGACTGGAACACACGACCCCAAGATCACGAGTCACACGCTTGGGGCGCCTGGTGGCTCAGTGGTTAAGCGTCCGACTCCAGCTCAGGTCGTGATCTCACAGTCCATGGGTTCGAGCCCAGTGTCAGGCTCTGTGCTGACAGCTCAGAGCCTGGAGCCTGCTTCAGATTCTGTGTCTTCCTCTCTCTCTCTGCCCTTCCCCTACTCGCTCTCTGTCTCTGTCTCTCAAAATAAAATAATAAAGACATGAAAAAAAAAGAGTCATACGCTCTACAAACTGAGCCAGGCAGGCACCCCTGGCTCACAATTTTCTATTTTGTATTTTTTTATTTCTTTTTTTTTCTTTGCAAAATTCTAAAGATATGACCAGCGATGGTCCCACTAAGAAGGTGTCACATCATGTGGGCAGGGACTTGGAGAGAGGGGGAAGGGCATTCCAGGATGAGCAAACAGCAAGTGCAAAGGCCCTGAGGCAGGAGCATGCTAGGTACGTTCTAGGAACAGTGAAGAGACCAGTGTGGCGGAACAAGGCAGAACAGGGTGGTGGGGGAGGAGTGGCAGCAGACGCGACTGGAGGGGAAGCAGAGGCAGATCCTGTGCGGCCAAGAAGGGCATCGTAAGGACTCTGGCCTTTGTGCTAAGAAAGCCACGAGAGCTTTCTCGAGAGTTTGGGGCAGAAGAGGACTCTGAATGCGTTGTATTTTTAAAAGCTTAGTGAGTAAGAATTCCTTGGTCTTTAAATTTTTAAAATGTTTATTGAGAGAGAGAAAGAGAAAGAGAGAGCAAGAGGGGGAGGGGCAGAGAGAGAGAGGGAGAAAGCAAACCCCAAGTAGCCGGATGCAGGGCTTGATCCCACGAACCAGGAGATCATGACCTGGGCCGAAATCAAGAGCCGGATGCTCACACAGACAGAGCCGCCCAGGTGCCTCGAGAATTCCTTGGTCTTTAGAGCGCAATCCCACCACTTTCTAGCTGGGTGACCTTGGACAAGTTATCTAATTTCTCTGCGCCTCAGTTTCACAATCTGTAAAATAAGAATAGCGATCACTTAGTGTGGTTATTTTGAGGGTTAAATGCAGTTAAAATAAAGAAAGCACTGAGAACAGGATCTGGCACATTCTAAGCTCTACAGACTGGTAGCAGCAATCATGATCATTATCGTCCAGGCTGCTGGTGTCAAGACCAGACCGGAGGGCGCCAGGGCGGAAGCAGGGACACCGTCTGGGCAGCCGCTGCAGTGGGCCAGGAGAAGGGCGAGAGTGACGGGGACCCGAATGGAGAGAGATGGTCAGAATGAGGGAGGGCTGATGGCATCCGCCAGTGGGTCCCCCATGAAACGTGAGAGAAAGAGGAGTTAGGATGGCCCCAAGGATTTCGCCCTGAGCACATGGAGGCTGAAGTTGCCGTTTGCTGAGATGGGGAGGAAGGTCGGGGGGTCTGCCTTAGAGCGTGATAAACCGGAGGCGTCCGCTGATGTCTCCTTGTAAAGCCGGACAGCTGGATATACAGGTGGCCCAAGCTGGGGGCATCCACTTGCTGGTGGTCAGTACATGGTGGACGTTGAAGGCCGTGGGACCAGATGGGCTTACCCAGGGTGAGCCTGGGACCCTGCCATGTTGACAGCAAGGGCTCGGCGGCTGCCACCACCCAGCTGACGTCATGTTTGAAAAAGCCTGCAGACTTTTGAAAAGGCTTGAGGAAAAGGCTTTCGGTTCTGTCGGAGAGCTCTCAAATGTTTGAAGTAGCATTTCTAGGACACATAACTGGGACAGGCTTGGGAAGACACCAGAGATGGGCAAGCACAGAGGAGGAAGGATGGGTGATCAAAGTGGAAGGCTTTGCTGATCCAGAAAGCAATTTTCATGCAAAACTGGCTTTAAGTGTATGTGAAATACCAATACCACCATATAGTGGTATAAAAATAATTTAACAAAAGGCAGTGGCTAAGAGCATGGATTTTTTTTTTCACTTTTTAAAAAATGTCTTTTATTTACTTTTGAGAGACAGGGAGAGACAGCATGAGCAGGAGAGGGTCAGAGAAAGAGGGAGACAGAATCCAAAGCAGGCTCCAGGCTCTAAGCTAGCTGTCAGCACAGAGCCCGACACAGGGCTTGAACCCACGAACTGTGAGATCATGACCTGAGCTGAAGCCGGACACTTAACTGACTGAGCCACCCAGGCGCCCCAACTTTTTTTTTAAGTAGGCTCTTCGCCCAGTGCGTGGATCGAACTCACAACCCTGAGATCAAGAGTCACATGCTCTACTGACTGAGCCAGTCGGGCACCCCCAAGAGCATGGATTTTGAAGGTGAATGCACTATGGTTCTTCAGGCTCTGCCCAGTGTGACCCTGGCTGTGCACTTCTCTGCCTCAGCTCCTCATCTGTAGAATGGGCTCAGCCTAGTGTCTCCATCACAGGCCTTGAAAGAGTGAAACAGAAATGTGGACAAAGTGCTTGTCATAGCTCTGGCCCTAAAAAACAAACAAACCACACACGTACTTTTTTCTTCTCTACTACCACTTGCACAACACTTCTGACACCAAACGTGGGTTTTTTTCTCACATCGACCATTCTCTGACACCAGCTGGGTGTCCGGCAGTTCTGTTCAGTTCTGACATTAATGACCTAGAGTCAGTGTCAGATCCCACCAGTTAAGGGCTCAGTCCCAGGACTGCCCTCACTTCTGATGCTAATGGACAGTCCCAGCCTCCCCTGTGTTTGGTCTTCCAGGTATAAATCAGGGGTTCCCATGACCCCCTCCCCCAAGAAGTCAATAATTTGGTAGAAGGGCTCACAGAACTCAGAAAAGTGCTTTGCTTTCATTACTTATTTATTAAAGAAGGTAGAACTCAGGAATAGACTAGGACAAGGCATGTGGGGTGGAGGCCGAACACAGAGTTTCCACGCCCTCTCTGGGAACACCACCCTCCCAGCACCTTGCTGGGCTCACCAATCTAGAAGCTCTCTGAATCCCCTTGGTTAGGATTTTTATGGAGGTCCCATAATGAAGGCGTGCTTGATGGAATCATTGACCATTGGTGATTGAACTCAGTCTCCAGCCCCTCTCCTCTACCCAAAGATCAGGGGTGGGAGGGAGGTTGAAATTTCCAACCCTCCAATCATGTGTCTCATTTCTCTGGCAACCCCCCACCCATCTTTAGGGGTTTTCCAAAAGTTACCTCCGTAATATACACACAGATATGAATGAAAGGGGCTTGTTATGAACAACAAAAGGGGCACCTCTTAACCGGATCATCCAGAAATTCCAAGGAATCCCCTGTGCCAGGAACTAGAACTGGATGAAAATCAAATGTATTGTATTATAATTATAGCCCATATGACGGACACACAATCAAGTGTTGCTATCTAATTGGCGGGGATACTAAAAGAAAAAACAATTTAGAAGAGAATGTAGGGGCACTGGAGAGGGGGCTGGAATCAGTACAATGGGCAGGGCTGAACTCAGAGGCATGTGACCTGTGCGGTTACAGAGGCTTCCCCACTCTCAGAAGGGACCCACTTCTTGGTTTCACGCTCTGGTCTCCCTGTCTTGAAATTCATAGTAATTTTCTCCTTGAAACTGTGTTTTGTAAAGGAAGCCCAATGGGACAGTGAAGCACGTGTTTGAACAGAGAAGATACACCAGGTGGCAGCAGGCGGGCCCCAGCCAGCAAGTATGGCAGGCAGCGGCAGCATGGGCACCCAGCAGTTGGTGCGCACCCAGTGTGCACCCACATGGTTGGGCAGGCTGGGATCTGTGCCCAGACTGGCAGCAGCAGAATATGGCTGCAGTCCACCAAAGCCATGGCGAGAGAAGGGACCCCACACGGAAGGGCCCATCCAGTAGATCTATGCACACATGCACCTAAGTCTGGGACACGAACTGCCAGCACTTGGGCAGGAAACGGTCAGTAACTTATCACAAAACCAAAGCATACGCATGGATGTTGCAATAAAGCCTGCCAGGGAGTTGCCAATTCTTCCAGATGTAGAATTCCCGGTTCTGAAACTGCTGCAATATTGCAAAGCAAATATTCAGAGGTTTAGCAATAGAACTCAAATGTCAAGGTCACATTTTACAGAAAATCATTCCATTTTCATGTGAAGATTCATTATTAATGAGAAAGGCAATTTTAAATTATTTTTTCTTGTAATCAAAGATATGGCAATCAGGTGCCTAAACAGGTCATTAAAATGATAGACAAATTATGAAGTCACTTTCATTTTTCCCCCCAGAGGAGAACACGAATGCTCTCTCCTGTTATAAGAAATTGCACCATTGACAGCTGCCTGGGTGGCTCAGCCAGATAAGCATCCGACTTTAGCTCAGTTTATGATTTTGTGGTTCGTGGGTTCAAGCCCCATGTCCAGCTCTTTGCTGACAGCTCAGAGCCTGGAGCCTGCTTTTGATTCTGTGTCCCCCTCCCTTTCTGTCCCCGCCCCACTTGCGCTTGGTCTGTCTCTCTCTCAAAAATGAAAATAAACATCAAAAAAAAAATTGCACAGTTGAGTTTCCCACATCTGGGGAAATCACAAAGGTCAGCGTGTCCTAAGTGCAATGTATGCACCTCACCCTGGAAGAACCACCTTGGTGGTTACCGTGTCTCCCCTGCTATGTAAGTATCACTTTCGGTGTGTTGCAAAGTGTCACAAGTTACAGATAATGTTAAAGAAAATATTAAAATGTCACTGTATAAACTTCCATATTAAATTCACGCATATGTAAAATTGATTTTCCAAAGACTTCAATCTTTAGACAAACTGTTTCATGAGACTCATTGGCTTTAAACGTACTAATTATAACAAATAAAATATTTTGAAATGAAAAAAATGTGTATTAGTACCTTAAACTGCATTTTAATTTTTTTAATGTTTATTTTATTTTTGAGAGAGAGAACATGAGAAGAGGAGAGTTAGAGAGAGAGGGAGACACAGAATCTGAAGCAGGTTCCAGGCTCGGAGCCATCAGCACAGAGCCTGATGCCAGGCTCTAACCCACAAGCTGTGAGATCATGACCTGAGCCAAAGTCGGATGCCCAACCAACTGAGCCACCCAGGCGCCCCTAAACTGCATTTTTAAAAACTGCTTTTTGAGTAAGAGACCCTGAAATTTTTGCAGGGGCCCTGATTCTGAAAACTAGTATTTCTTCAAAAGGATTTTCATATTTCTGCAAATTATGCTGACTCTGTTAAGACCCTTTCGGGCTTTTATTGATTTTCATCAAGTCCAATGAATGGCCATCATGTTAACACTTGTTTGACTGCTGGTCATCTTTGTGGGTACGCTCTCCACTGCAATGTCCTTCTCATCCTAATCTGGAAGCCATCTTCTCCAGCTAAGGCTCATTCTTCTGAGTAGTAACCCCCCCACCTCCCTCAAGCCTCCAGTCCTCGCGGCAGATCCCAGTCCTTTGGATTCAGATTCTAGTGTTTGAAGTTCTTTGGCAGGTGAGGGATGTGACAAGTGCTTCAGTAACTCCAGAGGGGGAGGAAATCAGTGAATATGGTGACGAAAACAGAACATGCAAATGGTGGATGATGTGACTAGTAATAACACGAATGATCTGAATAATATCCGCACGTGTGCCCTGCTATCTGGTGGCTCGCAATTTCATTAGTCTTCTTGAAGCCTGGGTGGTGGGGAGGGGAATGCCGGGAAGGGCTGTTACAGGTGAAGCCGCCTTCCGGGGACAGTCACGCTCTTGGGATTGCAAGCACTTTCAACCCTCAGGCCTCCTTAAAAGCAAGAGGAGGAAGGTAGAACCCTGGTAGACCGCACAGCGTTCGTGGCGCTTTCAGATGGTGCCTCTTCCGGGCTCCTCCAGCCTCCTCCCACTCCCGATTGGCCAATCCTTTCACCTCATCACGGAGGGAAGCAATCTGATTGGCTTAGTCACGGAGAAGGGCGGTGCCTTTTATAGCTGCAGTGGCTTCAAGGCCCTGACACATCAGCCTATGAGAGGGCGGCCTGTGCTCGCCTCTGTCCAGTCAGAGGCCGGGCGGTGGGACTAAGGCAGGACTAAGGCGGGACTTGCGGACAGCCCAAGGCGCAGGCATGGCCAGACTGGGACCGACAGGCCGATACAGAGGACCCAGCTCACCTGCTGCTCCCTTACTACCTGAGTTCCTGCGCTTCTGCCGCTTCTGCCAGGGAGTGATTATCACACTCCTCAACCCTCTTTACTCAGTCTATCACTTACCGATAGGCTTTTTACTCAAATATATCTAGATTTCCTCCTCGCTTACTATGTCCATGGTGACCTTCCTGTTTGAACAAGGGGCAAAAGCCTCTTGGTTGCCATCTGACCACAGGAGCGGTCTTTTAAAAAAACACACACACACCAGGATTGGGGCACCTGGGTGGCTTGGTCGGTTGATGGTCCAACTTTGGTTCAGGTCATAATCTCCTGGTTCGGGGGTTCGAGCCCCACATCAGGCTTGCTGCTGTCGGCCTGTCCGTGCAGAGCCTGCTTCAGGTCCTCGGTCCCTCCCCCACTTGTGCTCTTCCCCAAAACAAATGAATATTAAAAAAAAAAAAAAAGAAAAAGAACGCACACCAGGATGGCCATCCACCCTTCAGTGGTCTCCACATCACTCAGTTGGAACCAGACTTATGGAAGGCTCAAGGCACTACGCAGGGGGACCCCTAAATACCTTCTGGCCTCTCCCTCCTCCTTCTCTCGTGTGTATCTGCCACGGCTGCCTTCTGCCACTCCCTAGCTCTTCCTGGGCCAGGGACCTCCACCTTTCGGTTCCTCTGTCCAGATCACTCAGCAGCCCACCCCGCCACTAAACCCCTAATCATCCTGGAGAGCGCAGATGAAGGGTCCCGTGCTCAGGGGGCCTGTATCTGAGCCCAGGTCTCAACCTGCATCTTCTGACATTCTCTCCGCACCAGCCACTACTTAGATTTTCGTTTGCATGCCCCCTGCTGGAAGACTCTGCAAGGTCAAGCGGCGTCTGGATAACTATTGTGCCAGCTGAGGTCACTAACTGCAGATACAGTGCAAACACATGTGTAAGTCTGGATGGACTCTTGGTTGCCTCTAGGGATTGGGAAAAGGCCCAGGAGAGGGAATGGTGGCGGGGTGGGTGTGTGCTGGGGGCTACTGGCTTCAACTGTAATGATTTCACTTTTACTGAACAGTAATGAACAAATAAAGCGTATGCCACGTCAGGGGAGCGAAGCGATGGGCAATCCCAAGCCACCCCCATGGAGAACAAAAACACTGTGACACGCGGAAATCCGTTGGTAGGTTTTGTCTTCACTTTATTACTATGTCACCAGAAGTCACCACCTTCACTTGGTTCACCACAAATGGACAGATGTCATAAAGGAGGGTGCCATGGGGCCACTGGATTCACTCTTGAGACTTAACCAGGTGGTGGAGGGAGCCCAGAGGGGGAGCCCAGCATGGGGACTGCCATTCACTGCACACACGCACACACAGAGATATTTGTGGCGCCTTATATTATACATCTTATATATAGAAAATATATATATTTATACTATACACAGGCAGTTACACTGCAGGAGGGCCGGGACACCCAGGCGAGGGCTGTGGACAGCAGGGGAGGGAGAGGGGGCGTGTCACATCAAGGAGAGGCGCTAGGAGACGGCTGGACCAGCCCATCATCCTCCTCAAACTCTTAGGAAGGGTGGTCCCTCTTCCTGCTCCTTAGAGAATCAGAGGGGTCTTGGGCCAACGTCGAGGATCCCTCAAGGGGTAACAAACGGGGGCTCTTGGTTACATGGGGGAAGCCTGGGACACCCAAGTCTTTGAAGATCAAAACTCACCAGGGAACGTTGAAATAGGGAGCAGATGCCAGTCCCTGGGGGATTAGTGCAATGGTTACACCCCCAGGTACCAGAAGCCACCCCCAGATGGACGGACTGTGACTGTGCAGGATGAGTGTTAACTTGGAGGCAAGAGACCTGGATCCCACAGCTCTGTCTCTGTGTGTGACTCTGGACAAGCCACTGTCTTCCCAGCTGGCTCTACCATCTCTAAGGCTGCTTGCAACTCTAAACTTAAGTGGAACCCAGCTTTCCTGGGCTCTCTCTTGTGCTTGGTGGAAGCAGGAAGCCTGAACTTGGCAAGGTCAGGCTGGGGGAGGGGGCTTCTCCAAAAATAAACAAAAAGGCTTAGAAGCAAGGGAGAGGCAGAGGGAGGCAAGAGTACACCCCTGGTTTGAGAATACAGTCTGGGGGGCCTGGGAGGCAGTCCTCAGCCAGGGGAAGTGGCAGGACATCACTACCAACATCCCAGGAGAGTCAGGAGCCCTGGGTCTCAGCCGAATCCCGCCCTCTGTCCTCTCCCTCCACCTGGGGCTGGCCCCTACCAACAGCCAGCCTGAGGGCGGGGGGGGGGGGGGGGGGGGGGGGGGGGGGGGGGGGGGGGGGGGGGGGAGGGGTGCCGGGGAGATCACAGCTGGGCTGTACCCCAGGTGGAGGGAGGAATGCAAAGCGAGATGCTTCAGTGGCCCTCACAGGGAACACCCCGGGGTCGGATGAACCTTAAGTGGCTCCCTGCATGCCAGCTCAGCATCACGAGGAGCCAGTTGGTGCCCGGGGAGAACGGATGGACAGCGCTCCGGGGTCTCCCCGTGTCCATCAGCAGGGGAGGTGCTAGGCGGGGAGTGGGGGAGGGGGAGGGGCTCTCACAGCCTCCTGCGCGGGCACAGAATTTTACTCTGCCAGAAACACCCTCAACCACACACACTTTCACCTGTTCCATAAACCGGGTCTGGCACGCAGGTTCCACTGCTCGGCCTGGCAGAGACCGAAACCTCATCCCGTCCCCACTCGGGCCACTGGGAGCGGGGGCGCCATAGACGGAGCGTCTCCGCCAGATGTGGAAACCCAGGGCCGGCAGCAGCCAGCTGTGGCTCAGCTGTCCGTCTGGGCTTCTCTGCCACCACGGCTGCCCCCGCAGAGGGCTGGGCCTTAGGTCTGTGAGCCACAGCGAACTCATTCACACTCTGAGCCTCTGTTTCCACTTGTGTTAAGTGGGGACAGCGGTGTTCCTTCCCTACTTAGGGAATTCCCTCTCCCTCCTCCCCTCTCTGCAGTGCTGCTCCTGCCCCTCCTCTGGCCCCTCCCAGAGGAGCCTCACCCCTTCCCGAGCTCTCATACAGCACACTGCCCTCTGGGGGGCCCTGGGTGGCAGCAGGTTTGGGGCCCATCTCTGGACTGCCAGCTTGCATGCCTTCTGAGTCCCTGGTATAACCATGGAGTCAATGGCCCAGTGAGCGAGTGTCACCTGCCTCTGAGGATTCTTGTGGGGGGATGGGGTGCCGCTGGTGGGGGTGTCCAGCATGGGGCCAAGCCACAACCCCCTTGCCCTGCTCAGTGGACATTGGGCCCCAGGTGTCCCCACCCCCCTATCCTGTAAGGCCTCCCACCTCTCAAGGATCAGTGAAGAGCCCGCCTGTGCAGGAGTCTCTCCCTGCCCCCACCCCTCCTTGTGCCCTTGGAGACACCTGCTTCCATCTCCACTACAGGCCATGTCCCCCATCCCCACTCCCGGCCCGCCATGCACCAAGGGGCTCTCGGCGTTCTTCCTGGGACTGGCTGGCCCATGGCAGCAGCTCAATGGCTGGCCCTGCTGGGTCCAGAGTCCCTGCTCTCTCTACTCTGACTCCCACCTTGCCCTCTCATCAGGCCTTTTGGAAGGCCAGTAGAAGGACCCTCTGTGTCCTTGGCAATTCCAGCCCGAGCCCCTGGCTAACCCTGGACGAGGGAAAGATGACACAGTGTCCCAGATCAGTTCTGTTTCCTGGGAGGTCACAAGGGCAGGGAATCGGGGCACCTGCTGGATGGCTGGGACCAAGAACCCCAGGCAGCAAAGCCCAGGCCCGCCACTTACTCGCTGTGACCTTGGGCCGCTCGCGCCCCATTCTGGGCCTTCTTGTCCACCTGGGCAGGGATAGTGGGTAGTCCTTTGGCAGGCCGCACAGAGGGTGCCCGAGCTCCCGGTAGGGGCACGCACAGCAGGGGGCGGTGCAGGGGGGGGAAAAGCAAGTGAGGCAAGCCCCCCTGGGCCCTTCCACCCTGACAGGAGGCCAGAGCAGGGGTGGTGGGGATGTGGGGAGAGGGGCCTAGAGACAGGGCTGTCCCACCTTGGGGGCAGCCAGCCAGGCAGAACAGGGCCCTGGCTTGCAGCAGAATCAGGGTATTTCACGGGCGGAGGTCCCCAGGGCCTCCCAGAGTGTGACGACAGCACTGGGCGGTGGAGCCCCAGGCTGGGGGATGGGGAGGGCAGGGAGGACAGGGGACAGCAGGCGCTCCGCAGTCAGATGGCCTGAGCTTGGTGCCAACTCTCTCACTGGCTGCCGAGTGACCCTGGGCAAGTGACCTTGGCTTCTCCAGGCCTCATTTTCCTCAACCATGAAATGGACACAGCCCCAACACCCGCAGTAGGGCTGTTGTCACTCGGGCTGGAATTGCCAAGGACACAGAGGGTCCTTCTACTGGCCTTCCAGTAGAAGGTGACAACTCAGCGGGTGACAGCCCCCAGTGTCCTGCATGAGCTCACACTCGCCCCGGAGCCAAAACCTCCCAGCATCATCCGGCTCTCTTTCTCTCTCGCCCCACCCCCACCTCTGGTACCCACGAGGCCTCCTCTGTCCCTCGTCTTCCCTCTTTCCAGGACCATCTCTCTTGCACTAGCGTCCACCTGACACACAGCAGGCACTCAACGAACCCTCGAGGACACAGTGAGCAAACATGAACACCCCCATCCCCGCCGGACAGACTCGCGCACACGTATGGCCCCGCCCTGCCCCGAGCAGCCCCGGACCTCAGTGGAACGACCCAGAAGCTGCTGAGGCACTGGGCAGGGCAGCCTGGGAGGGAGCGGGGTGGGGGTGGGGGTCTGAGAGAGGGCAGGGGGAGAGGGCTGGGGCGGCCGGGACGGGGACGGGGACAGGCGAGGGGCAGGCGGTCACTGCAGCTCAGTAGCCCTGTGACTGGTAGCCCTGGGGCTCGGCGTCAAAGGCGTTGGCTGGCTGCTGGTAGGTGCCGCCCATGCCAGCGGGGTCCGGCCCGGTGCTGGGCTCTACGTAGGGGGCGTAAGGCGTGCTGGAGTCCTGGCTGGGGTCCATGTAGTCCTGGGAGAAGAGGGCCGAGTCGGCGCCAATCTGGTACCGCTGGAAGGCCAGCACGGCCTGGCCGGCCTGGGGACGGGGGCCGGCGGGGACGAGGACAGGCGGGAGGGGACGGTTAGAGGAGAGACAGACAGGAGCGCCGGGTTAGTGGTAGTTAGTTCACAGGACGCAGGCAATAGAGGGTTAAGTATCTTCAAAGCACCAAAGATCAAACCGAGCTTGACTGGGGGGAGGAAGTCTGTACTTGCAGCCAGCCCTTAAGAGACCCAGAACCGCACCGTCCAGCCAGAAGGACAGTCACACGTCACCTTTCCCATGTCCCCCAACCCCAGAGATCACTATGGGTCACCAAAAATTTTCCACAGTGGAGTGTTTAAGTGGCCCAAAGGCCACAACATCCTTCTCAAACTGTGTTCTTAGGGGTGTCACATGGAGCGGGGAGGAAGTTTCTGGGCATGCTGGGAAAGTGCCGCCATCCCCTAAAAGCCACCTTGTCTCTCCTGCAGCTAGGTGACACCATGTGACTAAGTTCTGGCTAGCACATCAGCTCAAGCCCTTTGTCCCGCCCTTTGAGCGGACGCCTGGAGCACAGATGTGGCAGCTGGAGCTCCTGCAGCTGCGCAGGGCCATGAGGTTCCAAGACCTAATTGTAGGGATGGAAGGGCCCTGGGTCACTGAAGGCTTCTGGAGCCACCACACCAATCCGGACTGTCTTCTCAGACTTGGACTTCATTTCAACCACTGCTATTTACAATTTTGTTTGCTGCTGAACCTAATTTTAACTGGAACATTTGGTCAAACAAGTTTGGGAAACTGAGTTCCACAGAGTAAAATAAATTTCGGGACCACAGGACTTGTGAGAGCCTTGACTAACGTCTACTGGGCTCCCTGAGGGGAAACTGTGGCAAAGCAACATTTGCCAACCTTATCTGACCAATGAAGCCCTCTTCCCACGACCTAGCTGGGAAAGACTTGTCTCCAGCCTATGTACATAGGTGGGAAATTCTTTTTCAGTAAAAGCTATTATGTTGTTATTAAGGACAATGACATTGACCACCCCAAGCCAGGGAATGAATTTAAAACACAGTTTTTAGGTTTACATTGAAAGCCTTCTCCAACGATCTTTCCAGAAGGTAATCTGTCTGTGATGGAAAGATGCTAATGCTCTACATACCCATTTCTGGGCTGGGAGGATTGAGGCTTAGTTAAGGGAGACTGCAGGGCAGAGTTAATGCCGGAACCCAGACCTGAACACTGGGATCCTGCTCCTTCCCAGGCCCGGGCCCTCCCCTTCCCATTGATCAGCTCCCTCACAAAGGAATAAACCGATCAGGAAGCTGAAAGGGCCATCTGGTGAGAGGCAGGGGTGAAGCGGGCTTGGCATTTTATTCTAGAAAGTTCCAGAAGCCCGGTGACTGTAGGCACTGACTTTTGATTTGTGTCACTGGTCCAAGCTCTGAGGGGCAGCCCTTCCTGAATCCTGGCTGTTTAAGGCAGTGTGGGAGCCCGAGAAAGGCAGACCAGCCCCAAAGGAGCTGAGCTGAGGGGATCGGGCCTTCCTTGGCCAGCCAGTTCCAGAGGCCACAGCACAAGGGCATGGGGGCAGGGACCGGGGCATGGGACCCTGTTGGACTCGGGCGCAGAGGGGAGACTGAGGGTTCTGCTCAGAGTCCCGGGGACCTGGTGGCCCACGTGGCCCTGCTTCTTCAGAGTGGGGAACCTTTCTGCAGCAAGCTGTGAGCACTTGTTTACCTCTAGCGTTAGGAAGCTCACTCTCTTTATGCTTTGCTCTGGGGGCCTGTTTGATCTAACACCCCCTCACCTCCCACAGAGTGGGGAGATGGTTGGCTCCTGCCCAGGCAGCTAAAGGCCCCCAAACTGTGTAGAACTGCAGGTCAAGGTCTTTTGGAAGAACAAGGGCTCACCACGGGAGAATCACCACCAAAGAAGAGATAGGGAGGTGTCTCTGACTCCTTGGCGGGAATGGATGAAGGGAGGAATGGCCAGAGCCTACATTTATTGAGCATCTCTGTGCCAAGCCCTGGGCCAGCCTTTGGGTCAGCCACACAATAGCCCTGAGCGGTTGGTCCATTGGGGAGCGAACTGAGGCTCAGAGAGGTACAGGGGTTTGCCCAGGGTCACCCAGCCGACGAGGGCAGGGCTGGACCCAGAGTCCTCTGATGTCCTCGGCCAGGTCCCCATCAGCAGCCAGCCTCCACTGGGACTGTAAGGTCGCACTGTGCCCATACCTCAGCACACCAGTGGCCCACGTATAGAGCCAACTCCCACCCTCTAATAGCCCATGGCTGTCTCTTTGAGGGAGATTTCAATTTGTTTGTCCTCCCCTTCCCAGCCTGGGGGCTCCTGGGGCCAGGGACCCCGTCTGATTCATCACTAGGCACAAAACAGCTGCTCAATAAATGTTTACTGAATGAACGGACATTGGAAAAATAAAGGAGGCAATGAATGAGTTAACTGGCTTCTCAAGCCAGCCTTCCACTGCCCTGTGTGCCCTGGCATCCTGGCCAATTTCAGGCCGTAGACTGCCCCCCCCCCCCAGCCTGCCACGGGGCATGGGCCAGGGCACTTCCTGCCCCGGGAAGCCAGGCGCGCCTATGGCTGTGCTGAGGCGGGAAACAGTGTGCTGTATTCCTCCTGGAAGGTAAGGTCCTTGAATCTCCGCACGGCCAGGGCTGCGGTCAGGCTCTGCCAGGAGAGAGCAGGGATGAGGACAGTGGGGAAGGGCCAGGAAAGGCAGAAGGGCCAGCAGGGAAGCTGGCCTCTGTGGGCACCTGTCAGTCAGGCTTTCGGACCTGCCCCCCGGAAGTCCTGACGTCCAATCACCTCACGTACTCTTCCTCCTCTGCGACCTCCACCCCCATCTCAGGACTCCCTGTTCTACACCTCTCCCTGTGGAACTGAGTGGGCTGTGTGGTTCCCATACACGGGGCACCGTCTCTGGTTTGAGATCCCCCAGGGTCACCTGATTCTTCCTGCCCAGCCCTGAGGACACAGACGGCTGCTGTGACCACAGCTGGCGTGCTGGGGCCTGAACCACATGTGCTCCCCTCCGGATCTGGCTCCTAATATTGTACTGGGAGAGGGGCTATGCAGGGCAGGAAGTCACTCCGCGACAAGCCCAGAGGGCAGAGGGACAAGGAGGCGTGGCTGCAGCAGGTTTCACAGGAAGGGCTAGGGCTGCCTTATTCGCGCCCCCCCCCCCTCCCCGTGTCTCCCAGTGGAAGGCTAGACCCAGGGCTGCTGGTAGGCCTGGAGGGGACTGGGCTGCACGCAGGGCAGGAGAGCCCTTGAGATGGGGGGCTGAGCCAAGGTGACCCAGATATCTGCAGGAGGGAGGTGAGGAGAGAGGAAATGCACTGAGGTGACCTGAAACCCGTGGGAAAGAGGGCCCAGCCTTGCTGTCGTGCTGGCGGGTGCTGGAGACCACTGCATCCAGAGCCTGCCAATGGGTGCCGTTTGGCCAGCTGGACCCAGAGACACGCTTTCTTTGACTCATGTGGTAGTTTTTTTTTTTTTTAACTTGAACAAATTGCCAACATGTAACGATCAGGCTTTGCATAGAAATTGATTTCTGGCTTCTCTGGAAAAATGGGAAGACCAGGCCGGTGTGGGTCCCTATTCCTGCTTTGGAACAGGGGTCGAAGGTGTCCTTTGGGAGGCATGCACCTGCCGCCCGGCCCACTCACACTTTCTCACGTGTTGCCTACCACACGACATCTGAGACTGTGACCCCCCGGCCGACCCAACCTCTGATATTAGAGATCGGAAGATAACGGGTCAGAAAACTAGAGGAGCCCCGAGGGGAGGCCCAGGTCTCCGGACACCTAGGCCTGGGCTCCTTCCTGGCCTCGGAACTGCAAAGCCTTATCTCTCCTTCTGTAAAAGGTTCTAGTAAACGCCCACGGCCCAGCTACCAGACGGCTTGGGAGGGGCGTCTGTGACCTCTAGAAGGTGGCTCTGTGCCAAAGCGAGGGTCTGCCATCGCTGGGTGACCTTGCTGGCGATGGCAGCAGCGTCCTTCCCAGGAAGCAGCCCCGTGGGACAGTTGAGGAGAGACTGTGCCCTGCCGCGGTCACGTTCGGGCTCCAGGAGATGGAATGCAGTCCCTGGCTGAGCTGAAAGGCCGCCCACCTGGGAGCCCGGCGGGGTGGGCTGGGTGGGCCCCGTACTCACCCACGTGAAGATGGAGAAGAAGGAGAAGGTGATGGCGGCCCGCGCCGCATCTGTGCCTTCATTCATCGGGTTGTCCTTGGGCTTGGACACCTGCCACTGGTTGGCCAGGAAGCAGAAACCCACGAACCAGAGAAAGGCCCAGAAGGCTGGGGTGTCCACCAGGGCCGGGCAGAAGGGGCCAACGCATGAGAGAGGGCGAGTGGGGAGGAAGTGGGGGGAAGCGAGCAACAGGGAGAGGTTTAGGAGCATGCCTCCCACACTCCCCCACCCCCAAAGGGAGAGGCGGGGGCAGGGAGGGGAGCACAGGGAAGGTGAGGCGAGAACACGGAGGTCAGTCAGATGAAGAATGGGAGAGACCACAGAGAGGAGCAGGCCGTGCAGAGGGCGAGGCCAGGAGCAGAGCCAGGGAGAGGCAGGGGCGGCGAGGGGAGGGAAGGAGGGAGAGACAGAGAGAAAAGTCAGTCAGCCTCGGCGGGTGTTTCTGCCATCTCAGCCGTACACAGATTTCCCGGCTGAATCCCCTGCCCCCAGGGACGGAGTCTGCCCTGCGGCAGTCTGGGAGGATCACTGATCCAACCCCCTGGCCAACTAGAGTCTCCCAGAACACCGGGCAGAGGGAGGAGGAGGAGGAGGCTGGGCAAGGGGGGGGCAGCTTATCCTCAGAGGGTACCCAGGGTCTACCCAGAGAGGGCCAGAGCTGCTCAGACAAAGTGTGTGTGTGCCAAGGGGCTGGGGTAGCGAGAAACCAACATCTCCTACAGTCACTGCTGGGGAACCCTGGGGCTCCGTGGAACATAGCTTGAGAACCATTAATTTCACTCTATCCTTCCAGTCTAAGGGACTGGTCTCCCTGCCAGGCTCGTCCTGAGGATCCCAGGCCCAGAAATGGGGGCGTGGGGGGGCCCAGCCAGAGAGCCCGAGACCACAGGCAAAGCCCCATTGGCTCCCAACCAAAGCGCCCAGTGAACCGACTTCAGAACTCCTGGGGACAGAGGTCGGGCCATCTCTGCCAAAGGTTGTTTCTGGGGGACCGGGGCGGCAGGTCACGTCAGGTCCTGACCCTCCCTGGGCCCGGACTGTGTGCCAGGCCGTCGGGTCCTGCCTTACTTCTCCACCACAGGAGGCGGCACAGAAGAGGCCTCTGAGGGAAGGGACACTGTGTCCCGTCCCTGCTCCACGGCTGTGGGCTGCCCCAGGGCCTCAGGCCCAGCCCTGGTCCCACCACTCCCTGTTGCCAGCCACGTGACCCCAAGTCTGTCCCTTCACCCGCCTGCCCGCACCTCAGCTTCCTCATCTGGAAAACGGGCTACGGGGGACAGCTGCCTCCTAGGTGTGCGTGAGGGTTAATGGAGCCTGTGGCCAGGACAGCCCTCTGCAGGCTCTGTCGTGCTGGAGAGGGGGTGCACTCCGGGGCGGGGGACTCACCTGAGACACCGATGTCGGACAGGACGGCTTTCTTGCGGTCCTTCACGCTGCTGATCTGTGGGAAGTACACGTCCAGGGCCAGGTACAGCAGGCAGGTGAGGAAGGCCAGCACGCCCACGGCCACGCCGTAGCTGCAGGCGTTGGGGTTGCGGTTGTAGATGCAGAACTTCTCGCCCCCCGAGTTGTTGTTGAGGTAGCCCTCGTTCACGATGGAGCCGAACACCACAATGGAGAACACCTGTGGGGGGAGGGGAGGGGTGGGGCGGGGCGGGCAGGCATGAGATCCGGGCAGCTCCCCGCCCAGGACCAGGCCTGGAGAAGGGGAGGCTACTCCCCTCGGCCTGCTGCCTGCCCGCCCCCAGTGAGTCCTCTTCACCCCCAGCAGCTGCAAGGCTGGTGCTTCAGAGGGGAGGTCGGGGGGGGGGTCCACTTGCTCAGGGTCACGCGGTGCAGGAAGGGACAATCACTTCCTTCCTCAGCCTTAGGCAGTACGAGTCCCTCTGACCACAGATTTGACCCTGCCAACCCACCAGCCAGGTGCTGGGAGGTCTTCCTGGGCCCTGACACCAAGATTCCTCTAGAGCTGGACCCGGTCTCCCAGAATGGAGGTGAACCTGCTGAGCCCCCACCCCCAGGCCCTCTAGGCTGACTCCTCCAGACGCTGGCACATGCCCATCTGGTGCCCCCCACTTCCCCGTTGCCCAGACCCTGGCAAGTGGAAGGAGGGGTGAATCAGAAAGTAACAGGAGTCGCGATCCTGCCAGTTACAGGGCCACCGGCACTACCCCAAGTGCGGCACACGTGGTCCCCTACTTAGCCCCCCAACAACCCTCTGGGGCCAGCACGACCCCACCTCCTGGCATTCACTCCCTTGTGCAACCTCCTCCCCCCCTCCCCCGAGTGGGGGCTGGGCTTTGTGACTCATCATCGGAACCCCGCAGGAAGTGATGGATACCATCTCACAAGCCCACAAGGGCGCTGGCTTCCATCGTGCTCGCCCTCTCTTGCGGCCTCTTACTTGCTCCCTCCGATGGAAACCGCTGCGTAGGTTTGAGCTGCCCTCTGGAGGGGCCCGTGTGGTTTGTTTATGGGTTTTCAGCCGTAAACAAACAAACTAAAAAAAAGACCCAGTTCTGACACGTGCTACAGCTGGATGAGCCTTAAAAGAAGTGAAAAAAGAGGCGAAAGAAGCCAAACACAAAAGTCACTGTTAAGGACAAAAGCCCCTAACAGGCAAAACAGAGATGAGAAGCAGATTAAAGGTGCCCAGGGCTGGGGGAGGGGAGAACAGGGAGTGATTACTTCATACGTACCGAGCGCTTTTACGGATGATGAAAAAACTCCGAAACTAGACAGAGGTGACACAGTTGCACAACATCAATGCCACTGAAACATGCACTTTAAAATGGTTAATTGTGGGGGCGCCTGGGCGGCTCAGCCGGCTAAACATCTGACTTGGTTCAGGGCATGATCTCACAGTTCCTGGGTTTGAGCCCCGTGTCTGGCTCTGTGCTGACAGCTCAGACCCCGGAACCTGCTTCAGATTGTGGGTCTCCCTCTCTCTCTGCCCCTCCCCCACTCACACATTGTGTCTGTCTGTCTCTCTCAAAAATAAACATTAAAAAAATTTTTAAAACATGGTTAATTGCATGGTGTGTGAATTTTTCTGCAATCAGAGAAAAGATCAGGGGCTGTTCCTGGCTCAGCCATGGGCGCGGAGGCGGGCCACGGCGCCTGTGAGCCCAGATTTGCCAGTCCAGATTTGCAAATATGCACACAGCCACGGTCCAGACCCAGGCAGGTGGGCCGGCTTTCCGTTCTCCATCTTCGCCATCACCCCATGGAGTACACAGGGCACCTGGTGCTGCTCCCACTAGGGGCGTCGGGGAAACGGAAGCACAGAAAGTGTAGGTGGTGCTGTTGTCAGCAGTACAGGCTGAACTTGAACCCAAGTGTCCGGATTCCCAGCCCTGTGCTCTGTCTCACCTGACTCAGCTGACTCTCAGCCTCAGGCGGTGGGCCCTGATGGAGGTGTAGTCTTTCCAGACACCTGAGGGGCCAGGAGTGTGGCGGAGTGCCAGGTCTGTCGCTCAGGGGCACAGGAGGGGAGAGGCAGGAAGTCCTGACTTCACAGCAATTGTCTAAGGGACTCCTGGGCTACTGACACAGTCTCGACACGCAAGGCAGGCACGGGAGAGAGAAGCCAGGCTCCCTCATGGCCAGCTGCTTGGGTTACGCACAACACAACCCCGGGACTGCCATTCACACAGCCCCCGTGGACCTGTGCGCCAAGACAAATCCACAAGGTTCCTACCAACTGCCAGGTTGGGAATCTGATGTCACCCCACGTCTCCAATCCAGCAGAATGGAAAAGTTCCTTGATCAGAGGGGGCACTCCAGACCCCAAGGGGTCACACAGCGTGGCTGAAGTCAAATCCCAGGCCTGCTGCTTATGCTGTGTGGCCTCAGGCAAACGATTTAACCTCTCTGAGCCTCAGGTTGGTCCTCAGCAAAACGTAACCTTCTGTCCGGGGCTCCCGAGAGTTACACGCACGGACCCTGAGCAGAGCAGAGCACAGCGAGGCTGAGCAAGGGTTAACTCCCTTCTCCACAGGCGCGAGGAGAGAAGGCAGAGCACCAGGAAGGCCCTCTGGAGCAGATATGCTCCGCCAGGGTTAGGAACAAGGGTAGGCCCCCTTCTGAAGGAAGGCCAGGAGGGGTTGGAAGGGGAAGCAGGCAGGCGGACGTTGGGGCTTTGGGGACCACAGAGGAGGAACCATTAAGACAGGGCCCTCCTGGGGGAGAGAAGCAGGGAGTCCCTGAGGAGGCCAGGAGAAGGCACGTGCTGGAGACGGTGTGTCCCCAGGAGGGGGAGGAACACGATCAAAACACCCTCCAAGGAGCCCGCGGGCCCCCGGGCAGCGCAGATGGGACCCCGGGCAGCACAGAGCTCCACGCCCACTCCGGGCCATCCATCCCAGCAGACCGCGTGCTCCGTGGTCAGGCATCCTTCACGGGTCAAAGTCACCGTGGGCAAGTGACTTCTCGGAGCCTCGGTCCCCTCATCTGGAAAGCCCGGCCGCCACAGCCCCTGGCACACTGGCGTGTTGTGAGGAATGGATGAGGTCACGCCCATGGGGACCTGCATGACACGTGGAGTTGGCGCCCCAAAACACCAGAGTGACACGAAACAAGAGGAAGATAACAAAGCAATGGTGGCCGTGCGGGAGGGAGGCCACGGTGGTCAGGGAAGGGAGCCCGAGGCAGGGATTTTTGCGCTGGGCTGAGAAGCCAGCCCTGCCAAGAGGGGGGAAGCGTGTTTCAGGCAGAACAGAAAGGGCAAAGGCCGAAGGTGGGAGAAGAGCCTGGCTGGGGGCGCATGTGGCGGGGGGGCGGGGGGGGCAAGGCCAGGTGGGTGGGACCCCGAGAGGAGTCACAGAGGGTGGCGGGACCTGCAGCTCACCGTCCCTGCCCCGAAGTATGAAGGTCCCTGAAACAGTCCCCCTGCTGCCTTCGGGACACAATCCAAGCTTCCAGGGCTGGTGGTCCAGACCCGCCGTGTGCCGTTCGCCCATCTCCTGGGCCTCACCTCCCACCACTGCCGCCAGTTCCTGCTCCCCACCTTCCCACGCCCCTGGCCCTTTGCACGGTTTCTTCTCTGAAAGTGGTTTCTAGCCACAGAGGGTATGCCCCATGGCGGCGGGGCAAGCTGCCAGCGAGGCAGGCAGAGCCCGGCCGCACAGCCTTGAAGGGCAGGTGGGCTCAGAAGCCACTTCAGGCTTGATTGAACTTGACCTGACTTGGGTCTGAAAAGAGCCACCCTGGGCGGGACAGAGAGAAGAGTGTAAGGCCAAGGCCAAGGTGAAAGCGGGGAGACCCGCTGGGGGCGAAGCGGCACGGGAGGCTGGGCTGGTGCAGGGAGCAGCGGCGGGGGCGATGGGATGTGGGCGGTGAGCGCTGTGTGCGGGAAGGTCAGACCACCAGGATCTGCTGACAGGTCTGCGGTGGGGATGAGGGGGAGAGCAAAGGGCAGGGCGCAGAGGGCGGGGCTCAAGGGCCCCCGGGAACAGATGTGCCCGCCACGGCCCTCCGCAGGCTGCACAGCAGGGCTGGAGCAGGGGACACACCCAGACACGGCCTGAGAGTCTACAGAAAGAAGCGCTGCCAAGGCTGCACAACTAGTCCCTGGTGGTCCCCGAACTCCCCCCAGGACCCTGTCAGCTCGGGGTTAACGACTCCATTTAGCGGCTGTCTCTCCACCTACGTGGGAGGGAGCCCCCAAGAGCAGGGAGGGGCCTCGAGCTCACATCCCGCAGGGTGGGAGGAAGGGGGGCTCCCTCAGGACCCACGAGGTGCCTGAAATAGATGCTGCTAACTCTACGCAGTCCACGTCCTTGTCCTGTGTGCGGGGACCCGCCGGCTGGGGTGGAGACAGACTCAAGCCCAAGTCTGTCTGAGACCAAAGCCAGTCAGGCGGCCGCCAGGGTGACTTGCTAGGGCCGGAGCGGCAGCAGGGAGCACGCAGAGCTGCCACCAGGGAACCGGAAATTAAACCAGAATGAAATTCTACGGCTGCTGTGGCCAAACTCTCCCTAACAAGCGGATCTGCTGGGGGGTGGGGGGGAAAAAGGTCTGCAGGGGCAGAGCCAGGGCCTGGCGACAGCACAGGATGGCCTCGGGGGAGGGCCCAGGGAGGCCGCAGGTCACCTGAAGACAGAGAGAAACAATCCCTTTTCCTCGAACTACAGCAAATGCTATGGGAGAGGGGGGGAAATAAAAGGCACCAATGTAAACGGGCCAAGGCCGATTTTTCACCATCCTTATAATCCAATCCTGAGTCTTTTTAAAAATGGATGAAAAAAAAAGAGGATTCCAGATGGCAGTCAGAGCGGGGCTCTGTCAAACTCAGAAAAACACATTGGAAGGTGTCTCAGAATCTCAGCATCTCAGGATCTTGGGGTGCTGGATTCAGAGACACAGAAGTGGAGACCCCAGGAGTGCCAGACCCCGCCCCCGCTCTGCTCAGCCAGCCCAGATGCCAAGTTGGCACAGCTGCAGGCTGTCTGGTAACTGCACCCGCTGTTCCTGCCTCCTAGAATGCCCTTCCCCACCTTTTTCATCTTTTAAATAGGATCAAACTCCTTCTCACCCTTCAAAACCCGGCTGGCAGCTGGCAGTTCCCTAGCAGGGACGCCCTCCTTCCCAGTCACTTCCCCACCCTGACCCTGCACATCCTGCTTGGGACTCATTTATGGGTCTGTCTCTCCCGAGAGACTCTGAGCTAACCCACGGTCTTTGCAGCGGTCCTGTGTCCACTGGGAGTGCCTGACAGAAGTCACCTCCGTTAGTCCTCGCCGGAACCTCTAAGGAAAAAATAAATGTAAAAACATCCCCACGAATCATGCTCACTTGGCCCATTTCACTGAGAGGAAGGCTGAGGCCCAGAGGGGCCTGGGCTCTGGCTGGCCCAGAGCAGCTAGGCAGGGTGCCGGGCTCCAGCCCAGACCTGCTCGCCTCCAGCCCCACTCCAGAAGGTAACTCCAATCCCTGCCTTCAGCTGCCTCCCCAGGAGTGACGTCCAGGTCCCAAGCTCTAGGATGAGCACGAGTCCCAGGAGGGTCACCTGCCGTCCTGGGACGTGTCACCACCCCCCAGTGCAGGAGGGGCCAGGCCTTCTTTACTCCACATCTGCACACGGGGCTGGCAGGCCGTGCCCAGGCCACTGCCGGACATCAGGCTGCCCCGCTCCAGGGAGAGCTGGGCCAAACCAGCGAGAGGGGCAGAGGTCGCTGCTCTTAGCCAGGAATGCCCCAGAGTTTGGCTTTGGCCATCTCTGGGCACACGCTGGGTTTCCCCCCAGATAAGCTGTAGCGAAGGGAGCCCGGGAGTCCTGCCAGCTTAGGGGGGCGCTGCCCGTCTCACCCTTTACTGGGGCATGCTCCCGCCCCCACCTTGCCCCGCAGGCAGCCAGCTGACCTGCTCCCCAGCGCTCCGCCCACCTCCAGGCTGTAGCGCTGTCCGACCCACGACAGCCTCCTCTCTGGCCTCCTAGGTGGGCTCCAAGGTCCCTCTACTTGGGCCACTGGTCTCATGTCCAACCCCTCCAGCCTCCAGGGACCTCCAGTGCCCCTCATCCATCTGCACACTGGCTCCCGCCCAAGAGCTTGGACCCCACATGGGGCTCACCCTCAAATGCCATCCAGTGCGGCGCCAGGCCTACTGCTTTATCCTGCACCAAGTCATTCAAACGACCCCCTGGTCCCCACGCTGGCCCAGGCCACGACCGCCTCTCGCCAGGCAATGGCTGCAGCTTCCCAGGCTCTGTGTCCACTCCTGCCCCTGCACCATCCCCTTCACAGCAGCTGGAAAGGTCTTTCACAATGTTTTTTAATGTTTTTATTCATTTTTGAGACAGTGAAAGAGAGAAGATGAGTGGGGGAGGGACAGAGAGAGACACACAGGATCTGAAGCAGGCTCCAGGTTCTGAGCGGTCAGCACAGAGCTCAAAGTCACAAACCATGAGATCATGACCTGAGCTGAAGCCGGATGCTTAACCGACGAAGCCTCCCAGGTGCCCCTGGAAAGTTCCTTTTAAACACGTCATCCCCTGCTCCATCTACCCACCTCCAGCTCCATGATGGATACCCTGCCCAGCCTTCCTCTCGGACTCCTTTCTCCCACTCTCCTCTAGCTCCCTCCCAAGCTCATTCCTGCCTCAGGGCCTTTGCACTTGGCTTTTCCCACTGCCTAGAATACCCAGAGCTCCCCAGATCTTCCAGGCCAGCTCCTGCTGGTTCCTTCTCAACATCCGACTCTCAGAGAAGACAGCCGCTCAGAGAAGCCCGGACACTCCAGTCTATTTCCTTGGTTACATCATTATACACAAATGTCCCTTTTGGGGGAACATCTCCCCTCCCCCGCTGGACTAGAGGGAGGGTCAGGAAAGGCTTTGAGGGGAGCGAACAGCCAGCCTGAGACATGCAGAGTTACAGGTAGCACGGGAATCAGCATCCCTGGTTTGGGCCTCTGTTTGCACACTTCTGACCATGGGGAGCTCACTCCCTAAAAAGGGGGGCTGCTGAGTCCTCTCCCTCACCTCAAGCTGAACCTGCGTCACATCAGTGTTCCTACCAAAGTCCTTGATCCTGCCCCCTGGGCCCCAGGGAAAGGCCGAGTGAGCAAAGGAGCCGTGCTTTTGAGGGATGAGTCAGACTGCCAAGGGCCCCCCTTCATGGGAATGGGGCCCTGCCTCCCACGGGGTCATATGAGGAAAATGGCTGAAGCCAACGCAGGGGCACATGATGGGCATCAGGCAAGCCACCCTGCTTCCTGAAGAGGCTCATGCGGAGCCGCAGGGCTGAGGCGGGGTCAGGGCTGGGGAGGCTCCCTTCTCCCCTCCCCTGCCCGGGCAGGGCAGCCCATTCTGAGGCCTTGGGTGTAACCTGCAAGAGATTAGGCCATAATCTTCCTGCAAGCTGTCCCTGGAGTTGGCAGCAGTGGGGGTGGGGAAGGGGCCTCGGCCAGCAGACCCCCGGCCCCCGGCCCCACCCTGGCCCCAAGGTACTGAGCCTCAGCTGGTGGGTCTGAAGGCTCCCCCTTCTCTCCACACTGTCCCCGTCTTCACCCTCCTGTGGCTCTGTAACCACAAGGGGGCAGGGAACCTTGTTAGAAAGGGGGAAACAAGCCGCTAGCCTGGCCCAGGGCTGCTGCTCGGTGGCCCGAGTATACAGAGACCTCACCCCATGCTCTACAGCTCAGGTCCCTCCTCACCAGGCCCCGCCACCTCTGAACTTTCTGAGGGAGGGAGGGCAACAGTGTCACCCCTGGAACAGGGCTATGAACGCCAGCCCCACACTGCCTGGGCCCTTCCTAGGCGGGGCCTCGCTTATCCCCAGTGGCCCCGCACAGCAGGAAGCACTGCTCTCCCATTTTGCAGGCGGGGAACCCAAGGCTCTGTGCAGCCTCTCAGCTGGTCGCAAGGGCAGGGATAATCACCCAGGTGTGAGTGCTCTGGCTCAGGTCGACGCCCGCCTCTGCCCTGCCACCTCCTACATGACGGATGTCATTCACTGTTTCTTTCTTTCCCTCTGCAGAAGCCCTAGGTCTTTGGAGAGAGAATCGGGTCCTAGGCCCTGCCTCACTTTCTAGAGAAGACACAAAGAGGGGAAACGCCTTCTGTACGCCGTTCACAGACAGCACAAAGGAAGCAGGGAGGAGACAGCAAGCTGGGGGGGGTGGGGGGCGGGTGGAAATCCCAGAAGGCTTCAAGGAGGAGGTGACTTCTGAGTTGGGCCTTGAAGGCTAGGTGGGAGACCCTGAATAGGGGCGGTGGGTGAAAAGAGGAAGGCAGAGCAGTGCAGCCCCCCACCTCATTTACCCATACGTGGGGTCCTTACGAGACGCCACACATTGTCCAGCACTGGGGACACAACAGTGATGTCACAGACGCAGTGTCTGTACCCCCTGAGCTTACACCGGGGGGGTGGCACCCTCTTCACTGTTCTGCTATACCTCTCGGCCTTTACGGTGATGTCCCCTCTGCCTGGAACTCCTTCTGCCTTCTCCGCCTGGCTGACGCCATCCCTCTCATAACTACACTGTCACGTCCCCGTCCCTGACCTGGGCGAGCGTGTCCTCTGGTCGCGCGCTCACCCCTGCATTTTTACTGGTTTCGCCACCACGTTTCCCTCCACCGGACTGTGAGTCCTGGGCAAGGAGCGGGCACCCAGCACGTGCTCAGTGTGTGCGTTACATAGGAGATGACAGTGTCTGCGTCCCGCGGCTGTCGGCTCCAAGGGGAGGATGGAGAAATCTCTCCCTGCCGGCCAGGCTTGGCTGAGAGAGCCGTCAATGCCAGGCAACCATGGGATTGGCAATGAGAAGGTCGCAGATGGCGGAGCGGTGGGGGAGAAAGCCTGAGCGAGGGAGAGACTTCGGTGAGGGATGGAAATGAGGCACATTCGGAAGCTGGAGGGAAAGAGCCGGAGTGGAGAGGGCTACGCGGAGGATGGGAAAGCGGGAGGGGGAGGGGGAGGGGTGTGCAGAGCTAGTGGGCAGTGAGGCTGGTCTGGGCCACGGAATCGGAGAGAGCCTGGGGAGGCACAGGCGCGGGGAGGCCGAGGGTGAGTGCCCGACGCAGGAGGCTGTGGGTAAGACCACAGGGGAGCCCAGCTGGAGGGGCCAGCGAGGACAGGCTGGTGGCGGCACACAGCCTGAGGGTCCACAGCTCAGAAGTTCCAGGCCCAGGGACGCTGGGATCAGGAGGACAGGCAGGAGAGGGGACGAGGCGGCCACCTGAGAGCATGTGGCTGCGGGAAAGACGGCCAGGCCTAGGGCGCACCTGGAGAGAGGGACTAAGGTGCGCGGGGAGGGGACTGTGAGCAGCGGCGATCCCAGGAATGAAGGCGGCAGTAGCGCTAGAGAGCGGGTGGTAGGGTGGAGGCACCTCGGGCAGCTTCAAGGAGTAGGGGAGGGGCCTGGAGGGAGCCGAAGATGAGGGGATCCCGTGCTGGCATGAGTCGTCACTGAGCAAGAATGATCTGGAAGCAGCCTTAGGAGCCAGAAGGACCCTGTCCCACCTCCAGGCTCAGCAGAGGGAGGGTATGAGGGAAGGAAGAGCCCCCTTAAGAGGGCTTCCAAGGGGGTAGGGTGGTGGGGGGAGGCCGAGTTACAACACAATGTGCAATCAGGGACGCTTGAAGCGGGGCCGGGGACCCGGACACATAGGTCCTGTCCTCTCGCCCCCAGAACCGTGAGTTGAGAGCCCCGGCTTGTTGGGGTTCCTGGATGACTGTGTTCTGAGCACCCTGGGCCTGGCAGCCTGGGGCTGTCCCAGCCAAACAGCCACCCTTTCCCCACGGTCCCCTACACCCCTCCCACAGACGGGAGCTGAGCATAATTCCATCCCTGGAAGGGGCGCATCCTCCAGAAACACAGGGCCATGAGCTGCCGTGCCAGGAGCCGCTGACACCCTGCTCACATACGTGGACCTGGGGCCCAGGCCCCCGCGCTGCGGGTCCCCCCCAAAAGCACTGTGGGGAGTGTGGTTCTTGATACACTTCTTTAAAGACTGGCCAGTCCACGAGTCCCCGACCTGGAGTCCACTAGGGGCAAGAGTAGGGTTCCTCAGGGTGGAAAGGTTGGGAACCAGCCCAATCTGACACCCATTTCCCATTCGACAGATGGGGACACTGAGGCCCAGAGCGCATGGCATCTTGCTCCAGTCCCACCAGCAGTCAGGGTCAGAGGGGGTCGCAACGTGTCTCCTGAAGACGTCCCGGCTGCCGACTGCCTCCCAGACCTAAGAGGTCAGCGACAGGCAGAGGAAGAGAGAAGGAAGACCCCGAGACTGTTAGCATGCGAAGGAGCCCGCCATCCACCGCCGTGGACATAGCTCCCCGAGTCCAGGACAGGCCCGTGCCCGGGGCTGGGAGAGGACAGGCCGGGAAGGCCACGCATCCCCTGCCCGGACACCTGTCCCCAGCACCCTCTCAAGTCACGCTTCCCCGTGGCCGCCACAGGGAGCTCTTCTGTGTTTCCAACCCCTCTCGCTGGCTGCCCACAGCCCTGGGATGAAGCCCGGAGTGTACATCTTCCGCCACCCAAGACCTTTCCTGAGCCGCCCCCCGGCCACCACTCTCGACACCTTCAGAGTGTGACGTCACTCCTTTGCTCACCCAGGACCCCGCGAGCTCACCATCATTTATGTCCAAAGCCCACTCAGACCTCATGCCTCCAGATAGGTGCACACACTGTTCCCTCTACCTGGAATGCCCCTTCCCTCTTCCTTATCAGAACCAACTCAGAAGCTGCCTCCCCTTGGAAGCCCTCAGTGCTTCCCTGGCAGAGGGAGCTACTGCCTATTGGATTTTCTTCTTGTAGCATCTCAAGCCTCCCCAACAGTGCTGTCACTGGACAGACAGCGTCTTGGTGGGGCACACAGGCTGGTCCTGCACAGGGACTTGGCATGTGTGGAATGGGGCACCTGGGTGGCTCAGTCGGTTGAGTGTCCCGCTTTGGCTCAGGTCATGATCTCCCGGTGCGTGGGCTCAAGCCCTGCATCAGGTTCTGTGCTGACAGCTAGCTCAGAGCCTGGAATCTGTCTTCAGATTCTGTGTCTCCCTCTCTCTCTGACCCTCCCCTGCTCACACTCTCTCTCAAAAATAAACTATTAAAAAAAAAAAATCAACCCTGAGAACGTAACCCTTTCAAGACATTTTATCATTTGTCTTGCCCCAACTGAACATTAAAACACCAACCTTCTCCTCTACCAGCACCGACGCCCGTCCCCGCAGGCCAGCTGGACCCTCTAAAAGGAAGCCGGAGGATCCCACAGAGAAGGTGGGCTTTTATGGGAAGTCAGTTTGCTCCCAATCGGAGCTTGGCTTCGCAACCTGCTCCAGGGATAAAGAAAGGCGTCACAGACGGGCTGCGGTCCTGGAGCACCTGGGACCCAGCTCAGCCTCCTCACTCAGGTGGGGAGACCGAGGCACAGGGGTGGGCACAACTGGGGCCTGGGGGCGCCTTCTCCTAGCTCCCAGCTGGCACAGCCCCATCTCCCATTTCCAACAGGGGTGGGAGATGGTGCTCAGCCTGCCCTTGACACTGCGCCAGCTCAGCCATCCCGAGGCTGGAAAGGTCCAGGATCAATCCGCTGAGCTCACAGGCTCCCTCCCTGCCTTAACCAAAGCCCTCGATTCCTGCTGGGGGTAATCACCTTACCAGGTCTGGGGGCCAGCGAGGGGAGGAGGGGGCGGAGAGGGGTGAGGAAGCCTCCATCAAAGGACAAAAAGGTGGTGTTGGGGGGGCCTGCTTCTGCCCCAGCGACTCAGGCTCCAGGGTAGATACAGGTTTGGAGAGGCCCTGAAGCTTACACAGGTTGGGGGTCCCTCTTTCAGAAAAAGATGTTAGATTCGACAACACCGCGAGCCCAGCGCACAGGTTGCGAGGCCTCTCCGGGGCTGTAGAAGGGGTCTATGGGGCACAGGAGTCGTCCTGGCCACAGTGACCAGTCGTGAGTTTGTGTGGGACCGAGGGAGTCGTCCTGGCCACAGTGACCAGTCGTGAGTTTGTGTGGGACCGAGGGAGTCGTCCTGGCCACAGTGACCAGTCGTGAGTTTGTGTGGGACCGAGGGAGTCGTCCTGGCCACAGTGACCAGTCGTGAGTTTGTGTGGGACCGAGGGAGTCGTCCTGGCCACAGTGACCAGTCGTGAGTTTGTGCGGGACCGAGGGGGCTCCCAGACACATAACTTCCGGTGCTGAAGCTGGGAAAGTTCCAGCAAACCAAGATGAACTGGTCACCCTAGCCCTGGAGCTCCGGCCTCATTAGTTTGAAGGCCGAGCCTGATGCCTCCCAGGTCCCATGATGCCAAGGGGACACCAGGGCGAAGGACAGGTCGCCAGCTGCACCCTCTGCATGCTCGTCAACGTGTTAAAGCATTTCAGAGCACCACATGCTTTGGAAAAGACTGGAAGGAAACATCGGTCCTCCGTAAGTGGATGAGACCACACACGGTTTTTGCCCCCACTGCTGTTTTTCTCCTCTCTCCCCTGCCATTGTTTTTATGGTGGT
This sequence comes from Mungos mungo, assembly GCA_004023785.1. NCBI lineage: Eukaryota > Metazoa > Chordata > Mammalia > Carnivora > Herpestidae > Mungos > Mungos mungo. The sequence continues at coordinate 35,538 of PISW01007447.1, read as the reverse complement.
AAAATACAACATAAAGTGTACCATCTTGGGGCCCCCGGGTGGCTCAGTCAGTTAAGCATTCGACTTCGACTCAGGTCATGATCTCAGGGTTCATGGGTTCGAGCCCCGCGTCAGGCTCTGTGCTGACAGCTAGCTCAGAGGCTGGAGCCTGCTACGGATTCTGGGTCTCCCTCTCTCTGACCCTCCCCTGCTCATGTTCTGTCTCTCTCTCAAAAATAAACATTAAAAATTTTTATTAAAAAAGTACCATCTTAATCATTTTAAGTGTACAGTTCAATGGTATTAAGTATAGTGCATTTATTTTTTTAATGTTTAATGTTTTTATTTATTTTTGATAGAGAGAGAGAGACAGACAGACAGTGTGACCAGGGGAGGGGCAGAGAAAGAGGGAGACACAGAATCTGAAGCAGGCTCCAGGCTCTGAGCTGTCAGCACAGAGCCCGACGCGGGGCTCGAGCTTGTGAACTCGAATTTGTGTGAACTCGAATTTGTGAGCTGCGAGATCACGACCTGAGTTGGTCAGACGCTTAGCTGATGGAGCCACCCAGGGGCCCCAAGTACACCACATTTATATTGTTGCATGACCATTACAAGTGATATTTTATTTTCCAAAAGTCAGCAGGGACTAATTTTTGTGATTAGAAAAAAATATCACATATTATTTGGAAGGGGTCGCTCAGCCTGCTGCCTGCGCACAGAGCTAGGGGGCTGGGGGGCGGGGGGGGGGTTGGGCATTAGATGGTGGCTGGCCCAGATGACCTGTATCTTTTCCAATCCTGAAATCCAGGACTCTGACCTCTTCCAGCTCCAGGAAAAGCAATCAGTGTGCTCTGGAGACCCCAGGATTTGGGTCCGAACCCTTTGCCACTTACACGCTCAGCAACCTTGGGACTCTGAGCCTCAGTTTCCTCGGATGATGCAGACGGTCCGGAAACTAGCCGGGTAACTGTGTGCGCACCCTGACTGACACACAATGGGAACTCCATTAGTTACGTTTCCTTCCTCCTGCTCAGAATGTCTCCCTGCACCCCGATGTGCACGTCTGTAAGCCCTGCTCATCCTTCAAGGCCTGATGTGGTATCACTTTCTCCACGAAGCCTCTCTTGATTCCCACAGCAGGGAGACCCCTCTACTGGCTCGCATGGCCTCTGCCGGGGGTTGGGGGAGAACCCGGCTCCCTTCCCAACAGAACTAGGGGATCCCTGAGCACTAAAAGGCTGCATCTGAGTCATGCCGCCTCCCCTAGGGGCCCAGCAGACTCAGTGAAGCTTTGCTAAATGAAGCCACCACAGGCAGAAGTGACCCAAGCCAGCAAACCGCTCACAGCCCTCCCAAAGCCTGTGGCCTCGCCCTCCCAGCTCAGTGCCCCAGGGGCTGGCAAAGGGGAGCAGGGCATACAGCTGGCCCACCTGATCAGGCAGGTGCCACCAGAGCTCCGTCTCTGCCAAGGGCCAGCTGGGGCCTGTGGGCAGCTGGAGACTGGCACCGATGAATGAATTCGGCACCAGAAACCCTTCCGGCTGTGCCCAGGGGGCCAGGCCCACTGCCAGCCCCATGCTGTCCCTGGGGCTTCCCTGCCCTCAAAGAGCTTCCCATCTGGTGGACATTTGAGAAGAAAGGGGTTTACATATGGCCCCACTTCTTGGGGCACCAGGAGGAGGTTTCAACGTTTTTAGACAAATGAGAGTTGGCTTCCTTTCTCTCTGGGAGGCCAGAGATAAACATCCAAGCTGTCCCACCCATCAGACCCTCACACTGCCCAGAAAACCCAGGAATTGAGGGAGCTTAAGCACCCCGAGGCCCCGGCTGACCTCAGGGGTAGCCCTTGGGGTTGCTGACGGTGACCCTGCCCTTCTGGTGTCGGCCCACAGGCATTGCCCCAGGCCACTCAAGTAAAGGTGTCTGGGCAATGGCCAGCAAACCCTAGGCGGCCCCGGGAAGCAGGCCTCCTTTCCCAGACCACATGAACTCCTCCCTCTGTGCTCACTGTCTCTGTCCCATCCTCCTCCCCAACATCCCCAGGTCGGGGCAGGGAACCCCCAGGGAACCCCCGCGGCTGGAGAATTCTGACCCTCACCAGGCTGGAGATCCAGAGCAAGTCCCTCTGATCTCCCCTAATCCCCCCACCCCCCAAGCATCCAGGTGTACTTCCGTGGGGGGGGGGTGTTGTCATGGATTCAGGAAATATCAGAGCCTACGGTGGCTCCTCCCACTTCTCTACAAATCGGGAAACTGAGGCACGAGAGAGGAGTTGCGTCTCCCCACGTCGGAATGTAACTTCTCATTTCCCATTAACATTTCTTGGGTGGTTCCCAGCCCAAGGTCACGCAGCGAAGGAGAGGCAGTTCCCCTGCGAGCCAGGTTTAGGCTCCCGACGCATCGCTCCACACCTTCCTGGCTAAGCCAGGAAACCGGTTTCCGGCCCTGTCCTCCTGGAACGTCCATGGTAGGCGCGGCGTGCACCCCGTGAGATGATCCACGCCCTGATCCACCCCCCTCCCCCCTCAAAACGGCCACCTGAAACCCGGGCTTCGTCCCCACGGCCGCTGATCCGCCCGGGCGGCCGCGCGCAACCCGAGCCGCGAGCTACACAGCCGCGGCCTGGAGGTCACGGCGAATGCGGGGCTGTACGCGAACGGGGGCGCCGGGAATCAAGGCTACGGCAGCGGGAGCCCCCCCGCCAGCGCTGGGACGCCCTCGCCCCGCCAGGGACCCGGGAAGGAGGGGGTGGCGGGCGCTGGCACCCCGGTCGGAAGGCTCCCCGCTGGCTGCGGCACTCGTGCCCGGGGTCCCGCGGGGTTGGGGTCCCTCCAGGCGCGCAGCCCTTGCCGGCGCCCTCCCAACCCCCCACCCCCCGCGCGGCCGGGCCACCCAGCCGTCCTTACCCAAGACACGACGCGCAGGATGGTGTGCGGCTGCCGGACCAGGGTGTGGGGGTCGAAGGCGCCCCCGGCTTTGCCCGCTCCGTACGCACCCCCTTCCATCGTGGCTGCACCCGCGCGGTGCCCCCCGCTCGGCGCGCGCCGCCGGCCCTGCGCGTGCGCGGCGCCCCCGCCCCCTCCCCTGCTCGCGCGGTCGGCGCGGTTGGTGTGGCCGAGGGCTCCCGCCAGGGGGCGTCCTGTGCGGAGGGCGCCGGGGTGCGGGCCGCGCGCGCGCTCGTTCGCGGGGCCGCGCGTGCTGCGGGCCGTGCGGAGGGCGCCCTCGTCGCTAGCGTGGTGACCTCTTTGCGGAGCTCCGGGGTGCGTGCGGGGGACGGTTTGCCGCAAATACGGGACGGCCCGCCCTGCCCCGCGCTCCCCCCGCACAGCCCCTCCGAGCCTAAGGTTCTTGCTGAAACCTTCCTCCTTATTGGTTTCCCGTCGCTGTCTGACCCCCAACAGAGAGGGCAGGGGCCGCGTTTGTCTTCCTACACAGCAGGTGTCGCATGCAGATTTCCCCAATGAACCAGTGGTCCACGAATGTATGACTTCCAAAGCACTGCCCCCACCTCTCCCAGGACCTTTGCACCTTGCTTTTAGGCTGAGATCACGTGGGCCCCGGTGTCTGTGCACCACCCCTCCCTCCCCTCCCTCCTCCAGCCTGGAGGGGCCTGCGACACCTGGCACAGAGGAGGAGGCTGAGGAAGGGCAACGAAGTTTTTACTGGACATACCCCCCCCCACCACACACACACACACACACACACCCTACCCTTTTCCTTAATTCACTAATTAATTACGTAATTATGTGTTCATTGTTTTCTTCTGCTAGTCTCTGCGTTTGGCTATCTCATTTGCTGCTGTAGCCAACATTCCGTAGCCAAGCATTTCTACATAGTAGGTGCTCACTAAATAGACCCTGTTCCCGAGAACCCCATCACAGCTTGGGTTGGACATCGAGGTTTCATGGAAATAGGATGGAGTTGCAGTGGGAAGAACCGTCCAGGTCTGGCTCTTCCCACGACGTGTAGTTCTTATGGCCTCTCTCTGTGTGTCTGGGTACCTCCATCGGATCCAGGATTGGGTCGGACAAGGACACCTGCAGAGGCTGTGCGGCCCTGGTATCTTGTCATTCTGTGATGGAAGGACACAGATCTGTGCAGAGGAAAGGCGGTGGCTCTGAGGGCACTTCTTGTAAATTCCACCTGGCCAAGTGTGCATCTTAGGTTCTGTGTACTGAGGATTAGCTCTGTGCTGGCACAGAGTGCAGGGCTAAGGGCTTTTCACATGGCTCAGTTTAATATAGCAACCTCATAAGGCAGCTGCTATGATTCTATAAAACTTCTAGAAGAAAACAAAAGAAATTTTTGTGACTTTGGGTTGGGCAAAGAGTTCTTAGCTACAACGCCAAGAGCATGATCCATAAACGAAAACAACCGATTAACTGAACCTCATCAAGACTACGAACTGCTCTTGAAAAGTCATTGCTACAAGAATAAATGAGGGCCAAACACAATCCGGGAGAAAATCTTTACACATAGCATACACCTGATAAAGAATTTGCATCCCAAGTATATAAAGAATTCTAAAAAGCCAATAGTAAGAAGACAATCTGCTCTTTAAAAAATGGGCAAAAGATTTGAACAGATAACATGTCACCAGAAAAGACATACAGATGGCAACTCAGCACATGAAAAGATGCTTACCGTCATTAGTCATTAGGGAGATGCAAATTAAAACAAAGATGGGATACTCCCGCATACCTGTTTAAATGGCTTAAAAAATTTTTCATTTGACAGTATCAAGTGCTAATAAGAATTTAGAACATCTGGAGCTCTCATACTTGCTGGTGAAAATACAAAGTGGTACAGCCACTTAGAAAAACAGGCTAGCAGTTTCTTATAAAGGTAACTTTTACCTTTTACCTTTTACCTTTACCATATGACCCTGTAATCCCTCTCCTAGATATTTACCCCGGAGAAAAAAGTTATATTCATATAAAACCCCGCACAGGAATGTTTATAACAGCTTTAGACTTGGTAACAACCCAAATGTCCCCTGACTGGAGGTAAACTGGCGTGCTCCCTGCCATGGAATACGACACAGGAATAAAAAAGAAGGAACGGTCGATACACTCAACAACCTGTTATATTAAGTAAAAGAGGCCAGACTCAAAAGACTACAGAAGGCACGATCCTTTTTCTTTTTTGCCCTTCTTGCAAAAGCAAAACTATAGGACAGAAAACAGATCAATGGTTGCTAGGGACTGGAAGTGCGGCTGGAGGGCATTTTAGGATTCACTAGTAAGGGGCGCTGGGAAAATTGGGGGCATGATAGAGTCATTTTATATTTTGTTTGTGGGGATGGTTATACAACTTACTATATGTTTGTCCATAAAAAGGGTGATTTTCACTGTATGTAAGTTATACCCAATTTTTTACTTAAAAATGTTTAGTCTTGGGGTGCCTGGGTTGCACAGTCGGTTAAGGGTCAGGCTTCGGCTCAGGTCATGATCTCACAGTTTGTGGGTTCGAGCCCCGCGTCAGGCTCTGTGCTGACAGCTAGCTCAGAGCCTGGAGCCTGTTTCAGATTCTGTGTCTCCCTCTCTCTCTGACCTTCCCCTGCTCGCGCTGTGTCTCTCTGTCTCTCAAAAATAAATTTTAAAAAAAACATTAAAAAATGTTTAGTGTTTATTTATTTTTGAGAGATAGAGACAGATCATGAGCAGAGGAGGGGCAGAGAGAGAGAGGGACACACAGAAATCAGAAACAGGCTCCAGGTTCTGAGCTGTCAGCGCAGAGCCCAACACAGGGCTCGAACCCACAAACCGTGAGGTCATGACCTGAGCCGAAGTCAGATGGTTAGCTGACTGAGCCACCCAGGCTCCCCTACACGATTCTTTTTAATGGAAAATAAATCTGTGTGAGTGTGATGGGCCACGTCGGTAAATAATATTCATTCACTTATTCTTCCAATAAATATTTATTGGAAGCCCGCCCTACATAAGACTTTATGTTAGGCATGGGGCGCATAAGTGGTGAAGAATTTAGAGACTGTCCCTAAGTCTTCCAGCTTTAAGATTTCATCACATCAGTGAATTTAAATCTCAGAAAGGGGGGGTGCCGAGTTTCAGACTCAGATACTGTTGGATGGAAGTCTGTGCTCTGTCCAACAGTCTCTGAGTCACCTTGGGGAAGTATCTTCACCTCTCTGGGCCTGTTTCCTCATATGAAAAATGGAAATAAAAAAGTACTTTGTTATAAATAAACCTGAGGATTATCATCAGGATTAAACGAATGTATGCACAAAATATACTCAGAATAGTGCTTGATATAAAGAGTGAGCTGAGTAAGCATTTTTTAAATTAAAAACCATTTTTTAATATTTGTTTATTTTGAGAGAGAGAGAGAACTAGCAGGGGAGGGACAGAGAGAGAGGGAGAGAAAGAGAATCCGAGCAGGTTCCGTGCTGGCCCAGACTCAGGTCTCCATCCCATGAACCGTGAGAGCGTGACCGGAGCCAATATCAAGAGTTGGACGCTTAACCAACTGAGCCACCCAGGCGCCCCGAGCTTAGTAAACATTGTTGGCCACCCCGCCCTGGTTGGTTTTCAGTACAATAAGTTATTTAAGCATTTTCTTAGAAGCACGAAGTTATAAGTGATGGGAAGTTTTCCAGGGTCACCCGTGCATCTCTCACTCAATACCTATCATTGCGCGCTATAGAAACACCCTCCTCTTCCTCCTCCACTGCTGTGTCTCCGATCCCTGTTAAAGGGCAAGGTCAAAGGAAGAAGTCAGGCTGTTCTTTGCCTGTCGAGGTTTTGCAAATCCAGAGCTTCCTGATCTTGCCCTGCCCAGTAATTCGAGTTCCGGGTCCAGACGGAGCTGCAGCTCGCCTTCGGTCTCCTCCTCTCCTGCCCCCTTGAGGCCGCTCCGGTATGGAAGGTGTTAGGGCTGTTTTCTGCAGGAGTGTGGACTTGCCTGGGCAGAGGGGCAATGCGTGCGTGGGCTTTGGGCGGATGAACCACGGCAGAATTAAGATCTTAAAAATCTGCAACAGGTGTCTCTGGAGAGCTGCTTGGCAGTGCTTTAGCTGGCATGGCGGCCCCATTCTTTCCTCAAGGACGGGATGAAGGAAGTGCCCACAGGTCTAGTTAGCTCAGAGCCTGTGTACTAAATTCATCTAGTCATTTGTTCAATATACATGTAACACCACTGTGTGCCAAGTCGCCGAAAACCCTCTGGATCCAATAGCACAGGGCGTCTCTCCTGAAGGATCTTATTGTCCAGGGGAAAATATAACGTAGGGTGGCAGATGAACTATGGCCACAATCTTTGATCCTCTTCCCATGGAAAGCAGGTGCCTATGTCTCCCCCCTTTGAACACGGGCAGGCCTGTGATGGTGGATCAGTTGATTAATAGAATGACACGTTTGCCATTTTCCTGGCCCAGGCCTTAATTAAGAAAACATCAGTGTTCACTTTTTCCATCTCCTGGCACACAGCCCTGAGCTGTCATGTAAGAAGTCTGACTATGTCGGGACCACCAAGACGTCATGTACCTTCTTAGGGCCAGAGTCCCAGCTGAGCCCAGCCTTCTAGCCAACGCCACCACTGTCCCGAACCCTCCAGACCGACCGATGACTTCAGCGCTACCAAGGGGTTTCAGTTAGTGCCACATGGGAAAAAAGAATCACTCAGTTGGTGTCCAAGGTCCTGAAGCAAAACATCACAACACAATAAAATGGCTGTTGTTCTGGGCTATTAAGTTTTGGAGTGATCTGCTGTGCAGCAGTAGACAACAACCATAACAAGGCAAGAAGCACTTCTGCACCAGACGCGGAGCAATGGTGAACAAAATATAAGACGGGAAATTTTATAAACCCATCCAGGCTCAAAAATAACCAGCCCTGTGCTGTAGGAATGCAAAACGGGGAGAGGGCTGAAGCCGTGGGCTCTGGGACTCTGGACCCACACAGCCACTGAAAGTTTGGCTTTTGTAGGGTAATCGTCTAAGATGCTGCACGAGAGGCAGAACCTGAGCCAGGCTCCTGCGTGAAGCCAGCCAAGGGGGAGGCGCTCTGTCACTGGGAAAGGAAGCAAACACTGTAACCTTTGGGGATCCCTGTCTGAGACTCTGATTTAGAGAAAGTGGTGGATCCAGAGAGGGAGGATGAAGATTTAGCTTGCCTTCTGGCGCTGCACCCCCCTCCCCCTGGCCCATGCCGAAGTAATCCTTCCACGGGCTCTTCAACTGAGGCTTCAGTGGCCCCTATATGTCCACAGAAGGGGCCCTAAACTATGAGATGTGCTTCTGGATTGCGTGTCTGGAAGCCTGGCAGAGGCATGTCTCCTGGGGACAGAGGGTAAGCACAGAGGAAAACAGTGTAAGAAAACCCTTCCTCTACAAATGAGGCTGCAAACCAAAAATCCAGAAGCCTTGTTGAAATCCTGTAGGCAAGGGGCACCTGGGTGGATCAGTCGGTTGGGCCTCTGACTTCAGCTCAGGTCATAATCTTGGCAGTCCATGAGTTTGAGCCCCACGTTGGGCTCTGTGCTGACAGCTCAGAGCCTGAAGCCTGCTTTGGATTCTGTGTCTCCCTGTCTCTCAGTCCCTCCCCTGCTTGTGCTCTGTCTTGCTCTGTTTCTCATAAATAAATGTTTAAAACAAATCCTATAGGCAACAAATTCACCACTCCCAAACAGAAAATGAAGTCACCACAGATGGGATGATTTATGGAAAGTAGAAAGAATTTATCTTTTTAAAAACATTTTTCAATGTTTATTTATTTTGAGAGTGAGAGAGAGAGTGTGTGTGTGAGAGAAGGGGGAGGGCAGAGAGAAAGGGAGAGAGAGAATCTCAAGCAGGTGCCACAGTGCAGAGCCTGGTTTGGGGCTTGAACTCAACCAACCGTGAGATCATGACCTGAGCCAAAACCGAGTCAGACGCCTAACTGACTGAGCCGCCCGGGGCCTCCAGAGACTTTATCTTTAACACAAGTGGTCGGAATCCTCAAAGGAAAAGATCTCGAGAAGCAAGGAAGGAAGGAAGGAAGGAAGGAAGGAAGGAAGGAAGGAAGAAAAGAAACCAGCAATATGGATGGCCAAAAAACTAAAATGATAGGGAAAAAAAAAAACAGAACAGGAATGGACCATAAAAAAGACAAAGAAAAAGGAAGGCTTGAACCCAGAGAGACTGTCTGGGCCCATCAAGGGGCGGGAGTTGATTTGGACCCCACGTAAAGCTCTGATGCTCAGAGGGACATACTCTCAGCGGAAGGGTGAACCAGAGGGCCGAGGGCAAAGCAATGAGGGAGGGAGAGACTTCCAAGCAGGCTCCGCGCTGACACAGCACAGAGCCCGACAAGGGCCCCAACCTCACAACCTGAGATCATGACCTGAGCAGACATCAAGAGTCCGTCGCTTAACCGACTGAGCCACTCAGGCACCCTGCAATGAGGAATCATTTAAAAGGAGGTGGGTGGACAGATGTTTAGAAAGAAAACTCTAAAATGAAAGGCAATAAAGAAGACTTGAAGGAATGGAGAGATAGTCCAAGATACCTGTGTGTAAAAACTCAATATTGTAAAGATCTCAAGTCTCCCCAAGTCGATGCATAGAGTCAGTGTAATTCCTGTCCGCAAATCACCAAGACGTTCAGTGGAACTTGGTAAGCTTATTCTAAAATTTTTTATTATTATTATTTTAAAGTTTTAATTTAAATTCCAGTTGGTTATCATACAATGTAATATTAGTTTCAGGTGTATAGAATTTAGTGTGTCAACACTTACAAAGGACACCTGGTGCTCATCACATGTGCCCTCCTTAATCCCCATCACCTGTTTCACCCAGTCCCTCCCCCCACCTGCCTCTCCAGTAATTATCAGTTTGTTCTCTGTAGTTAAGGGTCCGTTAGTAGGTTTTTCTACCCCCTCCCGCCCATGTTCATTTGTTTTGTTGCTTAAGTTCCACATATGAGTGAAATCATATGGCATTTGTCTTTCTGTGACTGCCTTAGTTCGCTTAGGAGCTGATTCTAAATTCTTACGGAAAAACAAAAGGCCAAGTATTGCCAATCCAATTTTGAGGAAGAAGGGCAGGTTCTACCAGAGAGACATAGCAGAGGTAAAGCTTTGTTATAAAGCTGTCGTGAATCAGAGGATAGACAAACAGAACAGTGGACCAGAACGCAGAGCCCAGCAGCAGAACGACGAACATTTGGGAATGTGACGTACAGAAGTGACCCTGCAAACGGAAGAAGAGCCCATTTAGTGCGCGAGCAGTGCTGGGGACATTGGCCGTCTGTATGGGGAAAGAAGTGAGGTTGGGTTCCTACCTCACACCATTCACACAAATGAATCCCGTGTGCCGGTTGGAAGCCAGCCGCTCTCCGGATTCATTCACTCACCCGCCTCTCCAAATCAGCAGGATGCAGAAGGCCAGCTAGGAGACTGGTTCAAGGTGAAACCATAATTAGCTGGGGGGGGGGGGGCAGCGTCAGCCAGAGTGTTTGCAGCTGTCTTATGAACGCTGGAACTTTCTGCCCCTCCCCAGCTCCCTCGGCTCATCCTCCCCTCTACTTAAATTTCTTGGGATTAACACACACCAGGAACTGGGCTTTTATTTCACTCAATACACACAACCAGATTGAATAATTGAGATCCCAATAATTGAGGGGGAAGGGGCTCAGGGTCTAAAACAACTAGACACCTAAGCTGAACAACTCCCTTTTAAATAAAGTCGATAAAGGGCGTGACATATACCATTTGAAGCAGGGGTATTAGGACAAACCAAGAATTTGAAATAAGCATGACGCAGAGATAAAGGAAGACATTAGCAACATCAAAAAGGAATGAGAAGTAGGGAAAGTGAATCAAGCAGAAGAAATGAAAAATATAAATGTTGAAATAAAGGTGGAGAAAACGGGGGCCCAGATACAGCTTAAAGGGGAGTTAGTGAGGTGGGTGCTGAGTGAATAAATGCCTTGGTACAGTTGATCGGTGGGCGTGGGGCCCAGTTGTTTGGTCAAACGTTAATCTAGTTGCTGTGAAAGCACTTGGTAGATGTGATTAACACGTACACTTTGTTTACTAAGTGAAGGAGATGACCCTCAGGAATGTGGGTGGGCCTCATCTGGTCAGTTGAAGGCCTTAAGCTAGAAAACAGAGAGTTCCCAAAATGGAGAGAGTTTGGACCCAAGACTGCAACATCAACTCTTTTTTTTTTCATTTCTTTATTTTTGAGACAGAGACTGATAGAGCACAAGTGGGGAAGGGGCAGAGAGAGAGGGAGACACAGAATCCGAAGCAGGCTCCAGGCTCTGAGCTGTCAGCACAGAGCCCAATGCAAGGCTCGAACCCACAAACTGTGAGATCATGACCTGAGCCGAAGTTGGCTGCCTAACCAACTGAGCCACCCAGGCACCCCAGCAACATCAACTCTTGACTGAGTTTCAAACCTGTTGGCCTACCCTATAGCGTTCAGACTTGCCAATTCCCACAATCACATGAACTGATTCCTTAAAATAAAGCATATATATATATGTATATATATATATACATACATACATATCACATACACACACACACACACACACACAGACACACACACACATTGTTTCTCTGGACCCTGACTGACACAGTGACAAATGGAATCTCACCACCACAGAGGCCCCTTCACACTTCTGCTTCATGTTGTAGTTACATGTTTCACCTCTGTATACACTGGAAACCCCAGCTGTGGGAGTCGCAATAAATTGAGAGGGGCTGAAATGGAGAAGTTGAGGAGGGACAGGGTAAAAATAAAGGCCGAAGAGGGCTGATGGGTCTGTCTTCTCATGATTGTACTTGAATATTTGGATCTTAGCAGGTCACAGACGATGTCATGCACTTCAGAGCGCATCCCATCAGGAGGGACCCCATGCCAGGCTGTCCCACTGTGAGTGTTGTCGCTGCTGAAAGTGGTCTTCCCATTGTTGAAATACACTTTCCCTTTGGAATTAGTAAGGAATCTGTATGTGATACTTTGCATGACTATACTGTTTCCTTTCTTTTTTTAAGTTTTATTTATTTTAAGGGAAAGAAAGGGAGAGAGTTGGAAGGACGGGGAGAGAGAATTCCAAGCAGGCTCTCCATGATCAGCATGGAGCCCGATGTAGGGCTCGAACTCACAAACCGTGAGATCAAGGCCTGAGTCGAAATCAAGAGTCAGGAGCTGAACCGATTGAGCCACTCAGATGCCCCATGGCTATACTGTTTTCTGTGTTTCACCCAATGTTTTTCACATCTCTTAGAGAAGCTTGCCTGACTCAATTAGGGATGACAAAGGGGTGATTTTCTACTTTTATTCTGTATTCAATAACAGGACAGTTATCTGGTGGTTTGTTTTTAGCAACATAGTAATTAGGTCTTGGTTGGTTGGATTAGAAACACAGCCCACCTAGAATCCTAAAAGGTAAAAATGGAAGAGACCCAGGATCATCTGTTAAAGAGATTCTGGTCCAACCTCCTCATTTTCTGAAAGAAGGGACTCAGACCCAGAAGTGGGAAGGGATTTGCTCAGAGCCTCCCAATCAGAGCTTTGTGATGTCCCCAAAGAGCTTTCTGGTGTACAGAAAAGACTTTTACAATTACTTGGATTTCAAGTTTAAGTGATTTGCCCAAACTTTCCCTCATTGAGCGGTGCTTAAGGGGGGCATGCCCATCAGATTACCTAGAGTTCTTTTAGCACATGACTGTGCCTCCTTTGCCCCCCGCTTCTGATTCAGCAGGCTCCAGGGTGGTATCTATATTTTGAAAAAGTCCAGATGATTCTTGTTTTGTTTCTTCTCAGAAGTTCACTTTGATTTTTATTTTTAAAAATTGCACAAGTAATTAACAATGAGTACATTCTTGTGAAGAACACAGCGGGCTATACGGACCATCTGGGAAAGCTGCCTTCCCTTCCACCCCTTAGGCCCCCACGCTCCTCAAAAGTATCCACAGTTTAAGCCACCTTCTGGTTGGCTGTCTATGAATTTACTCACTTCGCATGCTTGGCTATATATCTAATTTTTAAATAAATAGGATGATAGCATTTGTGTTGTTCCCATGACTTGCTTTTTTTCCCTTGACGACGTGTCTTGGAAGTCTTTTCACGTCGCTATATATAGAGCTACCTAATTCTGGTTAACAGACTGCAAACTATTTCACTGTACAGAAATATCATTGACGGAAACTGGAATATGACACCCCAAAATATGCCTCTTTGACATAAGAATTATTTTGAGCTGAAAGCAATTAAAAAGTAGCAAATGCCAGAAAAGCTCTCTTTCCCGTCTCCCTTTCTAGGGTTTAACTTTTCCTTTACTGGAGACCCCTCTAGACTGTTATGATCTCGATGGCATCCCCAGATGGAATCTGAAAACAAGCTACATTCCATTAGTCCCTCTTCCCCTCCCCCATATAGTCCCTTTCCCACAGTTTGCCACCCTTGGAAGCCTAACACAATTTTCTTTGCCCTGCCCTTCTCTACAAACGTGTTTATTCTTTGTGGAAGATGTCAGATAAGCCCAAGTTTTAGCCATCCCTTTGAGCTACCCACCCCTGGGTTTCTCCCACATATATAGGAGATATACAGTGTTCACACACTTCTGTTCGCTTTTCTCTTGTTAATCTGTCACTTATGACAGAGCCCCAGCTGAGAACCTAGAAGGCTAGATGGAAGGAAGCACGATTATTTTCTTTGCCTACAATTAGCATAGTAATAATAATAATTATTATTGTTTATGCACCTTTAGTGCAAACAGCTGAGTTTATTGGTCTCCTCAGCTTGAAACACGTTATACCATCTCCAACTGGGTCAAACACTCTCTCTTGTCTCCTCTGTCTTCCCTCTCCCCTGCCCCTCATTCCCAGGCCCCTCCTCACACCAGTTTTGAAAGCAGAGGTTCCCACATTGGGTGTGCATCAGCCTCCCGGGCGAGCTCAGAAAGAAAGTGGAGGCCCAGGATGGTGACAGAGGGGGCCTGGGCATTTGTGTTTCTACCATGTTCCCCACCTGATCCACTGCCCGTTGCTCTAATGTAGTGTATATAGGTCTCTCCGAATATGCATGCACCTTGTAAGTGAATTACTTATGTCTTTGTGTTTCTTTGTGTTTTTATTTATTTGCATTTTAAGATTTATTTATTGGGGCACGTGGGTGGCTCAGTCGGTTAAGCGTCTGGCTTTGGCTCAGGTCATGATCTCATGGTTCGTGGGTTCAAGCCCCACGTCAGGCTCTGTGCTGACAGCTCAGAGCCTGGAACCTTCTTCAGATTCTGTGTCTTACTCTCTCTCTGGTCCTCCCCTGCTCATGCTGTCTCTCTCTGTCTCTCAAAAATAAATAAAGAACATTAAAAAAAGGATTTATTTATTAAAGTAATCTCTACAGGCACTGTGGGACTTGAACTCACGACCCCGAGGTCAAGCATCATATGCTCTACCAACACATGCACCCTTATTTGTGTGTTTAAATTGGGCTCTAAATATTGCTCGTGGCATTGAGCTATAAATAGTGCTATTTCTTCCCTCCCCCGCTCATGCTCTTTCTCTCTCACTAAAAATAAATAAGCTTTAAAAAAAGTATTAAATATTGCTGTTTCTTCCCTTTTTTGACTCAGCATTCTGGTAGTAAGGCTTATCTGTGTTGCAGCAGGAACATCTGACTTGTTCATTCCAGATGGTGCCCAGCGCCCCATTGTGCGCATGCCCACATCTTACTTCCCATCCCGAGCGGAAGGACCCTGGAGCTGTCTCCAATTCTTGTTCCAGCCCCACTGTTCTCTTTGGCTTCAAGAACCACTGAATTAAAGGAAAGGGAAGAGAAGGGTTTCCACACCCACTTGATCAGGGGATAGGGAATGGGGAGAAAGGGCTTTTATGGAAGAGCAGATAGAAGGTGTGACAGTTTCCAATAAAGCAACTATTCAGGTTATGATGGTTAGTCTCCGTCCTGGCTGTGAGTCACCCAGACTGGGGGTTTATGGTGGCCGTATCTTTCAGGAAGTCCTGCGTAATGCAGCAAAGAGGTTTCTTGCAAAGGTGTTTGCTCAGGTGTCTTTAGCTCAAAATAATCCTTCTGCTGCGGGGGTGCATTTTGGATCCCTACAGTTGCATGGTTCACAAAGCCAGAACATGTGCTCTCTGGCCCTTTCCAGAGAGCAGAAAGCCTTTGGGGCCCCTGGCTGAGAGCTTTGGGGGCCACTTTGGTCTCTGCCTCGGGGAGCTTGAATCGTTCTCACTCCTTTCAAGTGTACCTCTTTCGATGGCTCTGTTTTTCCCTGTACTGATGTGAGGTTATGTACAGGACCAAGAATGGTTGGATTAAGAGGGGTAACATTTGGGGGCACCTGGGTGGCTCAGTCAGTTGAGCGTCTGACTTTGGCTCAGGTCATGATCTCACGGTTCATGGGTTCGAGCCCCATGTTGGGGTTGACAACTAACTCAGAGCCTGGAGGCTGCTTCAGATTCTGTGTCTCCCTCTCTTTCTGTCTCTCCCTGTTCATGCTCTGTCTTCCTCTGTCTCTCAAAAATAAATTTTAAAAATGTAAAAAAAAAAAAAGGGGGTAACATTTGTAAACACATAGAACAGCGCTGGGAATAGTACTATAGAATAGTACTAGTGAGTACTCTGTGAGTGTTAATTATTTATAATGTCCTTCTCTGTAAAGCAATCCTTAATTTTGACACAGCCCGATACAATCATTTCCCCCTCACGATTTGTGTTTTGGGGCCTTATTTAAGACTTTCAGCATCCATAGGTCACAGAGATTTTTCTCTCATATTTTAAAATTTAAAAAAATTTTAAACAAAATTATCTCTATAGTCTTTTTTTTTTAAGGTTTATTCATTTATTTTGAGATAGAGAGAGAAAGCGCATGTGAGCAGGGAAGGGGCAGAGAGAGTGAGAGAGAATCCCAAGTAGACTCTCCACTGCCAGCCCAGAGCCCAACGTGGGACTCAGTCCCACAAACCATGAGATTATGAGCCCAGCTGAAAGCAAGAACCATATGCTCAACTGACTGAGCTACCCAGGCACCCCCTGTAGTCTTAAATTGTTTTAATCTACCTAGAATCTGCCTTCAGATACGGTGTAGGTTAAAGATGCAATTTTTCCTCCCAGAGTTAAGTTGGTTCTCCCCACACCGTACGCGTCACTCATCAACACATCTGCCCCATGGTCTTTTGGCTCCTTGATCATGGATCACATCCTGATGTGCACAGAGATCTGCTTCTGTACCCTTTTTTATTCCCTTTGGTCTGTTTGTCTGTACCTGCCTCTGTTCCATGCTGTTTTTATCACTAAGGCTAGAATGTAAGCTCCCAAAGGGCAGGAAACTTCGTTTTTTTCACTGATGTATCCCAAATGCCTAGAACAGTGCCTGGCAAACAGGCAAACACTAGATGCACGATAAATATATAGTGAATGAATGACCTTGCAATGTTTTAATCTTAGATCAGGTGAGTCATAACTGATGTGCATTTATTATTTTGCAGGGGATTCTGTGTCCAAGAAGCACGTGAGGGTAACCCTAGGTCCTGGGAAGCCTACCCCACAGAAATGACCCAACCCCGGAGTCTGTAGGGCAGGCCACAGAAACCTTCTCACCTCTTAGGAGAGCTGCCTTCTTCTAGAAGATGTGCCTCTCCTCCTCTCCTATCTCCAGCTCCTGCCTACCTCTCCAGTTACCTGGAATGAACAGCAGATGGATGCATCCCCAAATCCCTGGCCACCAGGGCAGAACGGGGCACACATCCCCAATCTAGAAGAGATTGGTTGGATGGGTGGATGTTGAAACCTACCAACTTGACCCTCATATAGAATTCTTCAATCCTGTGGTTCTCAATTTTGGCTACATTTTAGAATCATCTAGAGAACTTCTCAAAATGCCTGATGTTCTGGGTTTCACTCCCAGAAATTGCAATTTGTTGTGTTAAAAAACAAAAATTCAACTGAGTATATTTGAAGATCTAGTTGGTTTTATTAAACAATTCACGAATCCGGCAGCATCCCATCTAGCAAGAGGAGGGGGGCTCCAAGAATCTGTACAAAGTGGGAGGTCTTCATAGCAAGGAGGGTGAAGCAACGAAGTTACAAGCAAAAGGAATGGAGGTGGATGACCTCATCTTCCTCTGGGGAATGGGGAGGGCCCGTATGATGGATGACCTCATTGGCGTTGGTCAGAAAATTCATGACTGGTTAAGACTACATTTCTGGGGGGAGGTTGAAACTACATTAGGTTAGGTATTAAGCCCGGGTTTGGTGACTTGGCCTAAAGGATGCCATTTTGAGCCTATGGTTTTCTTTTTAACAGTTCTGAGATTCAGCCTGGGAGTCAGAATTTCTAAAATCTCCCCGGGTGATTCTAACATACAGCCCATGCTGAAGAACCTTTTCTTTACCTGGTCTTTAAAACCCCTCCCAACATTTGCCAGCTTTGGGACCCTCAACCTCTCAGAGCCTCAGTAATCCGAGCTATGCAATGGACAGTTAATAAAATGTACTTAGGTGGGCTCCTGGGTAGCTCAGTGGGTTGAGGGTCTGACTCCTGATTTTGGCGCAGGTCATGATCTCTCTGTTACTGGGATCAAGCCCCACGTTGGGCCCTGTGCTGGTGGCACAGATCCTGTTTGGGATACTCTCTCCCTCCCTCTCTGCCCCCTTCCTACACACGCACACTTTATTTCTCAAAATAAAATAAACATTTAAAAAAATGTACTTTGGGCCTTGCTGTTTAAAGGGTGCCTCACGGAACAGCAGCAGACCTAGTCTGCATGAGTCAAACTCACATTCTAACAAGGCTGGTGACTTGTTTGCATATTAAAAGTTTGAGAAGCCCTGGTTTAAGGGATTCTGAAGATTGACTGAGATGATGGATATTATAATTATATGATGAGTTATATGTAATGAGTATAACCGATGACAGAAAAACTCTCGAAAGTCCTGAGATATGAGGGAAACCACTTTGGATTTCCTTCTAAGTCAACATGACTGTATGTAAACTTTGTTCAAACCAAAAGCCTGACTTATGGCCCAACACACACGTATTCTACACCTGCTTTGTGAGTGGGCACCTGGAGGAAGACCATCTTGTCCTCTTTTAAAATTTTTTAATGTTTTTTTAAAATTTATTTTTGAGAGACAGCACGAGCAGGGATGGGTCAGAGAGAGAGAGGGAGACACAGAGTCGGAAGCGGACTTCAGGCTCTGAGCTAGCTGTCAGCACAGAGCCCGATGCGGGGCTCGAACCCACAAACCGTCAGATCATGACCTGAGCCAAAGCTGGAAGCTGGACGCTTAACCAACTGAGCCACCCAGGCGCCCCTCTTGTCCTCTTTTTAAAAATATGTTTATTTATTTATTTTCAGAGAGAGAGAGAGAGAGAGAGAGAGAGAGAATCCCGAGCAGGCTCCACGGCCAGCATGGGGCCCAATGCGGGGCTCCGTTTCATGACCTTGAAATCATGACCTGAGCTGAAACCAAGAGTCAGATGCTCAACCGACTGAGCTGCCCAGGCACCCCCTTTGGGGTATCTTTCAATGCTCCTACTCCCCGCATCCCTTTCTGATAAAACTTGTGATTCCCACCTATCTGGTAACCTATAATCTTTTGAGCTTTTACAAGATGTAAAAAAGTATATAACCCTGTAAAACTGTTCATACTCTGAAACGCTTTCTTCCCTGTAAAGACCCTGTTTCCCAGGCAGCTGTCCCAACTTGGATTGTGGATGAATGGAAGGTGAGCCTGTTGGGATTTTAGGAGCAAGAGGGGGACAAAAGGATGTTTCTGGAGGCTGGTGCAGCAATCCAGGCAGGAGGGGGCTGTGGCCTGGATTTAGCATGTTGAGGGTTGGGGAGGCGAGCAGACTCTGTGAACAGCAAACAAGTGGGAATAGCACAGGCAAAAGTCTGAGAGGGGACACTGGGATCTCATGTCATTCATAGAATCATATATACATATACATATACACCTGTGTATATACATGTACATACATATCATATTCATACGTATATGTATATACACTCTTGGCCTGGGGACACATTAGGGAACTCAGCAGAGCCTGTCTCCCGGACACCTCCCTGCTAGTGGTGTCAGTGACGGAGGTGTCAGAACCCTGGAAAGAGCCCATTCTAAACACAGGGACGTGGAGGCTCATGGTTGAAGGCATGAATTCTGCTACATGACCTCAGGAAGTTACTAAATTCTTTTTTTTAATACATCAAACCTTTGTGTTTGTTTAATTTAGAGAGAGAAAGAGCACAAGTTGGGGAGGGGCAGAGAGACAGGGAGACGCAGAATCCAAAGCAGATTCCAGGCTCTGAGCTGTCAGCACAGAGCCCGACTCGGAGCTTGAACCCATGAACTGTGAGATTATGACTTGAGCTGAAGGCTGACACTTAACCAACTGAGCCACCCAGGCACCCCAGGAAGTTACTAAGTTCTTTTGAGATGGTTTCCTGAGCTCTTAAAAGGAGCTGATGGGAAGAGTGCTTTCCCAAAAGGGTTCACTAATCGAACGAAATAAAAGATTGTTCTGCTCTCAATGAAGGGCAGCTAAGATTGTTTCCCAAAGGCTCATAAATGCGTTGGGCACATACAAAGCATTGTAATAACATAAATAATACCAATCTGCATTGGTAGAGCACCTGAAACATTTTTGGACCTTAGGTATAGGGCTGAGACACAAAGTGAGGATCCGTATCTGTCTCTTGTGGCTCCTGTGACAAGTTACTTAAAGCTTGGTGGCTGAAAACAACAGATTTACCCTCTCACAGTGCTAGAAAAGTCTGCAGTCAGGGTGCCAGCCGGGTGGGTTCCTTTCAGAGGCTCTGAAGGAGAAGCTTCTCTCCCAGCTTCTGGTGGCTGGTGACAGTCCTTGACATTTCTTGGCTCATCTGTGTCCCCCTTGGCATGGTCTTCCCCTCTGTGTTTCTCCTTCCCTTAGTTTCTCTTATAAAGATACTTGCCAGGGGCGCCTGGGTGGCCCAGCTGGTTTAGTGTTCAATTCTTTTATCAGCACAGAGCCCAGTGTGGGGCTCGAACTCATGAAACTGTGAGCCGAAACCAAGTTTCATGAGTTCGAGCCCCACGCTGGGCTCTGTGTTGATAACATGGAGCCTGCTTGGGGTTCTCTCTCTTCCTTTCCTCCACCCCCACCCTCCGCCCAAATTGTGCTGTTTCTGTCACTCTCAAAATAAATAAATAAACCTGAAAAAATTAAAGATACTAGTCACTGGGTTTAAGGCCCATCCTAATTCAGGATGATCTTATCTCAGGATCTTTGATTCAAAGAATCCTTTGCAAAGGACTTCTTCCCAAATGAGGCCACTTTGACAGGTAGACATATCTTCTGAGGAACACCTTCAGTCCGCTACAAGATTCGTGTGTATTTATTTTCTCATGTCGCGAACCAATTTCTCCAACCCTTCTGCTAAATTATCCATGCTCTCATATGGGTTTGGGATGTCACTTTTTCATGTATCAAGTTTCCATGTGTAGCCGGCCTATTTTGGGGGCTTTACATTCTATTCCATTCATCTGCCTGTTTTTCCTGCCGCTACCACATTGTTTTTACTGCTGTGCTTTTGTAATATATCTTAATATTTGGTAAAGTAAGTCCCCATCTTGACTCTATTTTTTCACAAATGCCCTAAATTTTCAAGGACCTTGATTTTCTTTCTTTCTTTTTTTTTTTTTTAATGTTTATTTATTGTTGAGAACATGAGAGACAGAGCACAAACTAGGGAGGGGCAGAGAGAGGAGACACAGAATCTGAAGCAGGCTCCAGGTTCTGAGATGTCAGCACAGAGCCAGACGTGGGGCTTGAACCCATGGACTGCAAGGTCATGACCTGAGCTGAAGTTGGATGTTAACCAACAGACCCCACCTGGGTGCTCCAAGGACCTTGACTTTCTAATACATCTTAGAATCAGCTTCTGAGTAGCCCTTGCCGCAATCGCTTGGGATTTTGGTTGGAATCCCAATGACTTTATGGATTAATTTGGAGACAAACTGACATTTTTAAGACACTAGGTCCATTGATCCATGAATTGACTACTTCACTCCATTTATCTGGGTCTTCTTTTTATAGCCTTTAATACAATGTGAAAGTTGTCTCCCAGGAGTTCTTATACCCTCTGTTAGGGGACTTGAAGAAGGAAGAGAGCACTCTACAATTTGCAAATGGCTCGAAGGTATCTACCCCCTCCCCTGGAGTCCTATTATCTACATTTTACAAAAGAGGAAACTGAGGCTAAGAACAGTAAAGGAACCTCCCCAGGGACACACAGTGGTGATAGAGCTGAGGCCAGGTCCCCCAGCCTAGTCCATGGTGTGCATGTGGCTTACCACCCACCTTGCCCCCCACCCAGCCCAGCCAAGGTCTAAGTGGACAGATCTGATACCATTGGACCTCTCTGGGGACATACGAGAGGCTGGCTCGAATGGGATCGTTTACTGTAAGTTCTGCACGAAGAGAGACATGGCATAGATATAGAGAAGAATGATGAGAACACAGGTGGCCTTGACTTGCTGGGCAAGGGCCTGCCTTGATGAACACCTGAAGGCCATCTTGCTTGTCCTGTTCTGGAACCTGATGCTAACGGGCCCCTGGGTGGTCCAAAAGCCACAGCCTCCTTCTCACCCACTGGCATCCTTGTCCCCAAACATGCAGCACAGTTCTGATGGAGACTGGGAGGCTGCTCGGGGTGGCTGGGTCAGGGCCAAGGAAGGGCTGGCTAACAGGGATGAAGGTGGCTGGAAGGATGGCAATGACTGCATCCAGGTCTTTGGAGTCCACTCCATGCAGCCTGGCCCACTTCGGGGGACGTAGGCCACGCCCCGCATGGACGGCCCTACCCATCCCATGGCCACCCACAGCCTATCGAGGCAGCAGACGAGCAGGGACACAGCACGGACCGTAGCGGCAGCCCCAAGGCCTTGCCGTTCTCGCCGTGCAAGCTGGCCAGGCTGCAGCAGGCCCACTGGGCCACACAGAGGAGGACCAGGCTGGAGTCCCTCTTGAAGTGCCACAGGAGCTGCAGGATGCCGTGGCAGGCTCCGTGAATCAGGGTGGCAAGCTGCCAGAGGCCCTGGCTCCACACGATGATCGGTGGCTGCCACAAGGCCCGTCAGATAGGCAGTGGCACCTCTAGGCACCGCTTCCTTGCCTGGATGAGGGTGAGCTCCCCGCCTACCCGCAGGCTGCAGCAGCACTGGAAGCAGGGGCCCAGCCAGTAGACCAAGAGGCAGCGGGAGGCCATATTTGCTAGGCTCACCTGCGCCCCCAACGGGAGGGCATAGAACTGCACCAGGCCCAGGCCGCACAGGGGCAGGAGCTGCCACGCCCCCCTGGCCAGCTGTCTCGTTTTGTGGGGCATCGTCCAGACCGCTGGTGGTGGCCGAGCAAGGATGGGGGGGCTTCATGGCCCAGAGCCTCTGTGCCCAGGCTCCTGCCCCGGGGACATCGGGCTGCACTCATGCCACAAGCTCACAGTAACTGACCCACTGGCCCCAGTACCCTCTCATCTGGGCCTGGTGGTTTTGCAACAGTCAGTGACAGCACAAAAGATCAAGGTGTGAGCTCATGACAAAGAGGGGGACAAGGGAGACAGCCTTTGACAGTAGAACTGTGACGTTCTAGCTTGGGTCCCCTGTGTTCATGCCCTCATCGGACAGATGTGACCCAGACCTTTGCACCAGGCCCTCACTGGGTACTGAACACGTGGGAACAGGATATATGGTCTCTGCCTACAGGAAGTTCCGGTCTAGTGAGCGAGATGAACGTGAAACATCCTCATGTCATCGCTGTTTGGCTCTTGCTCAGATCCTCCTGACCTGCCGCTAGGTTGGTCCACACATAGGGTCTTTACTGGCCGTAGAGGACATCTGCCCTGTAGGTGTTTGAATGAAGCCTGAGATCCTTCCCTGTTCCTTACTAGAAGTTCCATTTAAAAAAAAAACAGTATTGATGGAGGGCCATCTATTAATAACGTCAATTTCTTTCCAAACTCTGGATTTTATTTATTTATTTATTTATTTATTTATTTATTTATTTATTTATAGCACACATGGGAGGGGGAGATAGAGAAGAGGAGAGAGAGAGAGGGAGAGAATCCCAAGCATGCTCTGCACTGGCAGTGTGGCTGATGTGGGGCTTGAACTCGTGAAATGTGAGATCGTGGCCTGAGCTGAAATCAAGAGTCAGATGCTCAACCAACTGAGCCACCCAGGTGCGCCTGGATTTTTTTTTTTAAAGTAGGCTCCACACCCGATGTGGGGCTCAAATTTACAACCCTGAGATCAAGGGTCACATGCTCCACCAAGTTGGCCAGGTGCCCCCACCAGGCACGGGATTTTATCTTTGGATTAAACTAGCAGTCTGGGATCAGGTAGCCCAACCCCCGTGTTTTGGCCTCTCCTGAAGAGCTCGTGCCGCTCATACTGGTGTGGTGCACGGCGCGTACACGGTCCACTGTGGGAAGACGCTCAGGCCATTACCAGCTACAGCCCACGCTGGCGCCTCCAGGAAAAAATTTCTGTGTCTCCTCAGAGAAATTTCTTTCAAGCCTTATTTCAGGCACAGTGGACTCCTTCTTAGTTACCCGTTTGTTCCTATCACGTGGATATCGTGGGTCCTGTTACTAATCACATTTCTCTTTTTTATGTGGCTGCCACAGAGGCTCGGAACCAAACGGAAGGACTACTCTGGCACAAACACAAAGTTCTATAATGTGTGTTTTGGGTGTGATCCTTTCCTGGCTTCATGTCCTTTCCCTTCCCTCATTTGCTTACCTTTTTCTTGTTGAGTTGCACGCATTTTGGTATGTAGCCTTAGACACATTCTTGGAAGGAATGCTTACCCCATCAAAGAATCTCAAACCTACAAATCTTGCCCTTCTAAAAGTCATATTTACTCAATATTCCATAACGGATACCATGATTCTTGCCCTCATATCCTCCTTACTCCATCCTGCCTCCAATGACTCACACCAAGAGCGTCCAGATCGCGTCGATCCTAAATATCTCCTGATTTGGTTCCTTTGTGTTCACCTTACAGGTCATGCTGATCAGGTCCCCAGGTCGCCCACCTTGATGGGTACGTAAACACTTGTAGTGCATCCCACTGCCCTCAGGATGAAGTTTCCTCAGATTTTAGGCTGGGATTTAAACTCTATGTATCTTCCTAAACTTGTCTCTTGCCACTGTCCCCTACTCTCTGGACAATACCAAATCATAGCTGGCCCTTGAGCAGATCTTTTATTCTCTGTACTTTTGTACACACTGCTCCCTCTGACTGGACAGCTGCCTTTTTTTGCCTGACAAATAAACATCCTTTGTGGCCCAATTCAAATAACATCACTTCAGCAGAAGCCCATAAGTTGGGGGGATTCACCAGTCCTGCCTTGTATTCCAATCATGTTTGGCACAGGCGTCTGTTTCATTGTGATGTCGGCAAAGTGGCATCCTCAGGGGCACGAGCCTCGTGTCTGCTTGATTTCTGTGTTGCTGAGCTGTGCACAGGCTAGGCAGGGCAGGTTCGTCACGGCACACAGTTGTTAAATAAATGAATGAACGAATCCCTCATTTGACAGATGGGGAAACTGAGGTCCCAGACCATAACCCAGTGAGCTGTATGCACAAATGGAATGACAGAAGTCTCTTGATCTCTCTTTTCTCTCTTGATGGTAAATAGGGAATCTCCTTTTAGGGAGAAAATTTGTCTAGTGACGTTGTCAAACCTTTTTAAACTCCCTTCGCAATTTTAATTTTTCAAAAATGTTTATTATTGAGAGAGAGAGACAGAGCAGGAGCAGAGGAGGGGCAGAGAGAGAGAGGGAGACACAGAATCTGAAGCAGGCTTCAGGGTCTGAGCTATCAGCACAGAGCCCCATGTGGGGCTTGAACTCATGAGCCTAGAGATCATGACCTGAGCGGAAGTCGGACACTTAACTGATGGAGCCACCCAGGCGCCCCAGTATTTTTCTTTCTTTTTTTTTTTTTAAGTTTACTTATTTTGAGAGAGGGAAACTGACTGAGCCACCACACGTCCTTAGGACTTCAGTACGTATTTCTTACTGAGTGAATGATTTGGGGCCCCAGAGCTCTTTCCAGCGAGGGGGTTACTGGACACCAAGTCCGGAGTTGTGAAAACCCAAGCGGGAGTTAGCCTTGAGCCCTGTCTTTCACTGATTGTGTGACTTTTGTCAAACTATTTCCTCTTGGCCTGAAACTTAGTTTTCTCTATAAGAGGAGACAGACAATATGGAGCATAGTCCTTTGTTTGCAATTCTGAAATTCAAAACATAGGTCATTGGATAGCAAACACCAAACCGATCTGAATCTTTCAGGCAGCAAAGTCAGCCTTGAACTGATGTGAAGCCATTCAGACATCCATAAGAATGTATCTGTATCTATTTTTTACAGAATTAATGTGTTTCATTAAAGAGTTTGGGGAGGCTTACATAAGTATGTGCACCATATTGCACGATTTATTTCAAACATGAAAAATGCTGAGTTTGGAAACACATCTGGCCCCAAAGATTCCCCAGAAGGGAAATCTTATTTCCAGTAGGGGAGATCAGCGCTGCCCGCCCAAGGGATGGTGTGAAGATTAAATGAATGGTTTTTTAATCAACGGGGTGAGCGTGCAATGGCCAGGTCCAGAATCAAGTTAACAGGACTGGGTGGGATGGAGGTGTAAGGTGATAAATAGGAGGGTGTGTGCTCGGCCACAGCAAACACGAGGAGGAATAGCCAGTTAGGGCCGAGGCTTGGGCGGCAGCCTCAAGGAGTTCAGGCTTAATCCCGAGGAAATAACAGGGAGCCTTGGGAAGTAACAAGATAACATTTGATTCTTAAGATTTGGAGAGGCAAGTCTGGCTGGAGGCAGAGAGAGCAACTAGGGTGCTCGTGGGTCACGGTGGGTGGGGGGAGGCAGGCGGCGATCAGCAAGGGCTCCCGAGGCTGGGAGGGCGAGGCTCCCGAGGCTGGGCAGCTGAACTCGTGACTGCAGGTCGTGAGGCGGTTTTGTCGCCTCCCTGACCCTCAGAAGCAAGCGCGGTCCACAGCACCTGCACACCCGGAATGATGGCCCAGATGGGGCTTGAGGGACAGGTGTCCGAAATCAGAAAGCATTAAAGGCAAGTTGGTGTCGCAGAAGCAGCTCTGGGGTGGGAATCGGCAATCCAGGCTTTCAGTCTTTTCTCTCCAACTCTGAACAGGTAGGAGCGGGGCAAAGCGTCCCAACACAGTGTGCCCGCCAGCGGCAACACCGCACATTGCCGCGGGGGACTGGAAAGGGGTGTCACGTGTGCAGGCGCTGTGGCGCTGACACCCACAACTGGGTAGAGGGGACTCCATTTCATATGGAAAGGAAAAGCAGCAACCATTTAGCTTCAGCGTAATGACGCGTGTTATCCAATTTGGCAGCTGCCTAATGCTGAACGGTCATTGCATCCTATTCTCTGCCATCGTTTCCGTGGCTCCTCACTAAGTCTGAACCCAGTCGCTCGCCGTAGTCTTTAACTCCCGCCCCCGAAGCCGACGTCCAGCTCCGAACGAACGCTCGGCGAGGACGAGCGTGCGTGGAAATGGCGCCCCGTACCCGCCCCACGACCCGGCGTCCGCCGCGGGCGCGCGCTCGCACGCCGGAAGGGGCGGAGCCAGGCCGGGCTTTATAAATGGCTCGACGACGGCGACCCGTTCTCTACCGGCAGCATCCGGCGGCGGAATGGTATGTGTTGTTACGGCGTTTCTCTCGCTGTTGGCGCGGCGGCCTGACTCAATCCGCGGCGAATCGCCGCCATCTCAGCTCGGGGGGCGCCGGGCGCCTGCCCGAGGGACACGGGGGACTCGATGAACTCCCCAGCCAGGCCTGTTTGAAAACACCCGAGGCCTGTGCTTGACCTGGGGCCCGCCAGGCGGCTGGAGAAGCCCTTGGGGCTGGCTCCGGTTTGGAGGCCCCGAGCCCTAAAATTTTCTAGTGCCAGAGAATTTTCTGCATCTCGATCTCACCGATTTAGTGTTAATCCGGATTAGCGTCTGAGCACATAGGCCAGAAGGACTTTTGAGTGGGGGCGTCAGACACTACTCGTGCTAACGTGGGAGGTGCAGACATCAAAGTCGCGCGCGGGAGCGGAGACCGGGCCTGGGGTGCCGAGGCCTCGGGCTGGAATGGCTGGGCCGGTTCGTACAGCTAAGGCCTCTGGAGGTCCGAGGAACCACAGATGATGAACTTATTGACGGGCGGACAGAGACTCTGTGCTGATTGTCATGTTCTGATTTGGCTCCGTCGGGTCCTGGTGGCCTCTACGTTTATCCGTCCGGCCTGGGGAACCCGTTAGTGCCAGCTGCTTGCCCCGGAAGTCCTTTTGTGGTCAGACTGTTGCCGACTTGAGTGTCAGGTTACCTGTAAAGGTTGAACTCCTTTAGGATACGTGGGTCTTTAAACAAGGGAGCCCAGTCCCCCCTGTGGTCGCTGGTGGGGACTCCGCGCGCGCCGTCACTGATGCACGCTGGGCGTCGGAATGCTAACGGGGGTCATTTTCTCGTAGTCCCACAGGAAATTCTCCGCGCCCAGGCACGGCTCCCTGGGCTTCCTGCCTCGGAAGCGCAGCAGCCGGCACCGTGGGAAGGTGAAGAGCTTCCCCAAGGATGACTCCTCCAAGCCTGTCCACCTCACTGCCTTCTTGGGCTACAAGGCCGGCATGACTCACATCGTGCGGGAGGTCGACAGGCCGGGATCCAGTAAGTACAGGCCTCGTCCTCGAAGCCGTTTGGGGGTGGTTGGGAGCAGAGGATGGGGATGGGTTGGGGCAGACCCTCGGTAGGATTGTGCTTCAGGCTGTAGATGGCTGGCGTTGCTGTAGGCGGAGGGATGTATTGGAGTCCAGGAACTTAAACATGAGGAAATATTTCAAGGGTCTCAGCAAAGAGGAGTAGGCTGATTTGGGGAGATTGTTAACCTAAACTTCTGAACGCAGCCCACGTTCCTGGTTATGACGGACAGAGTAGAAAAATCGCCAAGCAAAACACTGCCTTAGAGCTCTGTTTTTCTTTTTTTTCTGAGTTAGAAATACAAACATGTGTGGTAAGTTGGCCCCTAGGAGTCCGGGTTGCTGATAAGGATCCCCCTTCTGCAAACTTCCCGGTTACCGGAAGCGAGTAGCCATCTTTAATTGAAGCAGACAGTTCACACTTGCATGCTTGGCACCGCCCCCACCAGTCTGACGGCCTTGATTCCCACAGAGGTGAACAAGAAGGAGGTGGTGGAGGCTGTGACCATTGTGGAGACACCGCCCATGGTGGTCGTGGGCGTCGTGGGCTACGTGGAAACCCCTCGAGGCCTCCGTACCTTCAAGACCATCTTTGCGGAGCACATCAGCGATGAGTGCAAAAGGCGCTTCTATAAGAACTGGTATGGGACAGGGACAAGGCGGCCATGCACTCTCCGGGTTGGGAGCCAGAGGGAGGAGTCCCCTGTGCGGGTCCCCAGCAAGGGAAGACCCAGAATGGTTCTGGCGTCTGGTTTAGTCACCCCATGAACAGGGCAGTTCCTGGGGACAGCCCCGAGCAACACCCCTAGACCTTCCTGTTCAGCTTCGTGGATGCTGGCTGAGGACTCGGTAGTCTGTGTTCTCTTAGTTGCCGGGACCAATGGAGAGTACGGATAGAAAGTGAGATAGAGGTGTGACCGGCCCCCCGCCCCTGGTTCTCTGGGAGTGTGGTCGGGGTAATGGCTTACCTGGAGCATGAATTAGCGAGTGAGTGTGTGAATACTTGTGACCTGTATTAATTTTGTGGACCTCTGCTCAGCTCCGCTCGGCTCTGCCCGATGAGCTCCGTCCAGGCTCCGCTTGCCGGTGGAAAAGGCTCCTTAGAAGCCGGCAATGAGCCCCATCCCTCTGTGGTGCCTGTGCCTTCCGCTCACCCCTTGGACTGGGTGATGAAGGCCTGCACCGGCCCCCTCCCCAACTCTGCTCTGCTCCTGAAGGCATAAGTCCAAGAAGAAGGCCTTCACCAAGTACTGCAAGAAGTGGCAGGATGATGATGGCAAGAAGCAGCTAGAGAAGGACTTCAATAGCATGAAGAAGTACTGCCAGGTGATCCGAGTCATCGCCCACACTCAGGTGAGACAAGGGGAGGACTGCGTCCTTGCTTCCTGTCCAGGGAGGTGGAGACCTGGAGCCATGCTCCCTGGTTCTCTTCTGAGTTGATCTTCATCTCAAATGAACTTTGTGCAGGGATTTTAGAGGGATGGGAAGATTAGGTCTAGCTCCTTACCCTTCTCTGGATGGGTGGGCCAGTGGGCAGCCTGGGGATCACTTGAAGTTTTGCAGCAACACAATGCAGCATCTGCCTTGCTCTTGCTCAGACCCGTAACCTGAGAAGGCCGCCCAGTGCCTCCAGGCATGTGGCTTGGTTTTTCTGTCGCCAGCAGAGGGCGCTGTCTCCACGGCTTTTGATTACGGAAACGATGCCCCATTTTAGGGAAAGCAGTTGAAGGAGCTAGTGATTCTACCATTGGGAACTGCCTAAGTGCAAACAGTGAGGAGTAGGAGGCTGGCTGTCTGCACTTGAAATCTGACTTGCCGTGAGCTGAATGAGCCTTTAGCTAACTTAACCAGGACTATGTCCTATGCAGTTTGGTGAGTCATTATTCTGGACACATACTATTAAGTTGTTCAGGTTCAGTATGGCCGTACTAAATGTGACCATATTAACTTAGACTTGTAGTACGTGTCCGTTACTGAAGAAAGTTCCATAGGACAGCACAGGTCCACTCTTCACGAAAAGCTTTGGGCTTGAATTTTTTCCCCTAAAGTTGGCAGCTTATACTCTTGACCGAGGTGCTAGTTCTGCCTTCCCACAGTGCAAGTGGCTTGTTGGTCAGTAGAGCCAAGATAGACGGCCAGGGTCAATTAGGGCAGTATCCCGAAGGAAGCCGCCAGAAAGCATGGTGGCCAGCATTGGGTTAGTTGGTCCCAGGATCTGGTTAGGTCTGCTTCTGGCCCATGTGTGTGTTCAGGATCAGTTCATCCTGATGGTGAACTTGGGCATCAGAGTTGCGAAGGGGGATTGTATCCAGTGGGGAGTTTTAATACAAGGAGCTTTTTATTTTCTGCCAATAAACATGAGGTTCAAGGTTGCCAAACTGGTCTGCGCGCCCTGAGTTCTGCCAGGGGAGGAGAGCTCGAAGCTCAGGGGTCTGTCTATTCCCTCCCAGATGCGCCTGCTCCCCCTGCGCCAGAAGAAGGCGCACCTCATGGAGATCCAGGTGAACGGCGGCACGGTGGCCGAGAAGCTGGACTGGGCCCGGGAGAGGCTGGAGCAGCAGGTGCCTGTGAACCAGGTGTTCGGCCAGGACGAGATGATCGATGTCATTGGTGTCACCAAGGGCAAAGGCTACAAAGGTGAGCTTTGCAGTGGCCCAAGTTGTGGGTAGATGCGGTTTCAGGCCCATCTCTTTGGTGAGGAGGCTCTGGAATGAGTGTTGGGCTCATGACGTGGGCAGGATTTTAGAGACTCCCTGCCTTGTTTGATAACAGCCCTGCGGTCAAGGGGCCGGGAAGTAGGAGGGCTGGGGTGATCTCGCCGTACACCCGCGCCCTTAACGTTCCCCACAGTTCACCGCAGAAGGCAGCAGGGTCTCGAAAGTGGGTCAGCTGCTGCCGGTGTGGAACTTGGTGAATGCACACGTTCCCGTTCTGGGGCAGAGCTGCCTCACCAAGGCCTCTTACAGGAGAGACAACAGGTTTAACGTCTCAGCAGGTGCTGCACTTGAGCAAGTGAGCGGGGGAGAGGACGTGGGGTTTGAGGGTAACATCGAACCTTCCTGCCCCTCAGACTTTTCTAGGCTGTGGGTGTCGATTGTCAGTATTCAGGTGTCCGTGAACTCAGACTGGGCACTCAGCAGGAGAGGGCTAATGGTGTGAGTGTGAGACACCCCAGTAACAAGCTTGGGTCTATTCTAGGGGTCACCAGCCGCTGGCACACCAAGAAGCTACCCCGCAAAACCCACCGAGGGCTGCGCAAGGTCGCCTGTATTGGGGCCTGGCATCCTGCCCGAGTGGCCTTCTCTGTGGCTCGGGCTGGCCAGAAAGGCTACCATCACCGCACTGAGATCAACAAGAAGGTGAGGGGCCAGGGGGCTCCTCTGGAGGCTTGAGCCCTGGGAAGGGAGAGACCAGCCCCGAGTTGGGAGTGCGGTTTCCAGTTCCTGCTGGCATGGCTCCAAGGTGATGAGCACATGGACTTGTTCCCTTGTCCGACGGGGCATGGTTTTGGCTCGTGGATATCGGTGATTTGTAAGGTGCCACCAGGTGGTTCTGGTGCGGCTGACCCTTGCAGTGACCAGGAATGAGAGCCAGGTCTGGCCCTTCCTTTGCCTTTGAGGTTTGAGGGAGGCCGTCCTCTCAGTCAGAGGGCAGTGTCTTTAGGCCTGGCCAGCTTTTCTTCTGGCCCTGGCGGGGCGCCCCACCTCTAGGACTGAGCTGACAGCTGCTCTCCCAGGCCGTCTGTCCCTTAAGTTTATGCGTGTTCCCTCCCTTAGATCTACAAGATCGGCCAGGGCTACCTCATCAAGGACGGCAAGCTGATCAAGAACAACGCATCCACTGATTATGATCTGTCCGACAAGAGCATCAACCCTCTGGTGAGTGATGAGCTGTTTTCCCAAAGCCCCAGCTCCTGGCTCCGGCGGGGATTTCCTGCTCGTTCTGTGTGATTCTGCGCCAGACCTCACCTGCAGGGCGGGACCCAGGTGGGACCCTGGTGCTCTGTGTCCTGGCTGACTCACCGGGGCTGCCTTTGCAGAGTCTGTCAACCGGTCCCCTACACACTGTACCCAGCCATCTGCCCCTTGTAAACGGGGTGTCTTCGGTGCGCTGGTTGGGGCCGCCTGGTGGGAAGTGGGATCTCAGGCGCAGCTGTTCGGTGATGAGGCTCTGGAATGAGCGCTGGGCACAGCGCCCGAGTCCTGCTGCGGAAACATTCCTTGCTGCCTTCCTTCTGAGAACAGCCCTGCGGTGGTCGCGGTGGGCGGGGGAGCACCTGAATCGGAGTCCCGGGTCCTGTCTGGCCAGCCTCTAGCCTTGATTTGTCTTGACCTGATGGCCTTGCTTTTTCCAGGGTGGCTTTGTCCACTATGGTGAAGTGACCAATGACTTCGTCATGCTGAAAGGCTGTGTGGTGGGAACCAAGAAGCGAGTGCTTACTCTCCGCAAGGTGAGGCTGGGGGCCCTTCCTGGTGGTCAAGGTGTAGACGGGGGTGGGGGGGGTGTTGACGATTACAGACAGTGGACTCTGGGCCATTCTTCGTTGAGGGGAGTTCAAAGGAATGGTGGGGGGCACTTGGCATACCCTTGAACCGGAGCTTTGAAGTCCTGGGAGGAGGAAATTCCCAGTCTGGTCTGGTGGCCCAGCTGTTTGCTTCTGCTTCCGTGTTGTCTTCACTCTGGCAGCAGGCGGAGACCCTGAGCAAGACCAGCTAGACTAGGGGTGTGGGGAGGGGGGTTCCTCTTGGCTCTGGAGGGGCTGTGATGGGAATTGGTGGTCCTTCGCCCTCGCAGATGGGCCTGTGAACTGTCACTGACCTTCCCCTCTTGGCCCACAGTCCCTGCTGGTGCAGACCAAGCGGCGGGCCCTGGAGAAGATTGACCTTAAATTCATTGACACCACCTCCAAGTTTGGCCATGGCCGATTCCAGACTGTGGAGGAGAAGAAAGCATTCATGGTGAGGCTCCGGAACCCTCGGGCTGGGGGCTGGGCTGGCCCCGGGGGTCCTGAGCTCCTGCCAGCACAGGGTCTCTGATCCCATTAGGGTGGGGGTATTGGTGCCCGGCTGCTTCCCTCCCCCTCTGACCTTGCCCGCTGTACCTCTCCACAGGGACCACTTAAGAAGGACCGAATTGCAAAAGAAGAAGGAGCTTAACACCAGAAGCAGGTTGTGCGGCTGGTGGGCTCTCAGTAAAAATGGTTTTCCAGTGACCCCTGCCTCCGGTTTTGTTTCCCAGTCCTGGCTGCTCCGCTGTGGCCACGGGGTTCTTGAGTTCTCGGGGATGGTGCCCTTGGCCTCGCAGCAACATGTCCTGTCTTTTGCGCTACCTGCTGTTTTACCTGGCCCCGTGCCCGGAGCAGGTGGGGTGTGAGGGGTCTGACAGCCCAGCCCGTGTCTATCCCTGAACTGTTGAAGCCGCCGGCCTGGGGTGGCGGGCTTTGTGCAAATTCGCTCCAGCACCCAGCACCCACTGAGGGAGCTGGCGCTCTCCTCTAGAGGATGGTTGTGTTTGCACAGCTTGGGTGGGGCCCCTCGTGAGGAGGGGCACAGTGAGGATTTGATGTTCCCTGGTGGCTGAGGGGCATGGCGCGGCCAGCAGTGGCTTTGAGTGTAAGTGGGTGATTTAGTTAATCCACATGGGACTGGGTTCGGGTTGGGGCTTGTTGAGGTTCTTTTCTAAGCAGCCGGGTTCTGACACTGGGAGAGGCAGGGGGCTGCGGAGCAGAAGGCCCTGCTCGGCACTGGAACCCATAGAATGGGGTGGGGGTGGGGGGTGTAGGCTGAGGAAGGTTCTGGTTAGGTGCTCCCCCAGCTGTGTTTTTCCTTCAGCCCAGCTGGTGAGGCTGCATCTGTCCTCCAGGCTTGGGGAGCCCACGGTGCTGGGCCGTGGTGTGGCTGCTCTAATCACACCCCACTGGGGGTTGTGGCGCCGTGGGCAATTCAGGGGTCTGTCTGGGGCCTCGCCCCTGAGCTGGTCCCCAGCCAGAGCTGCTTCACACCCTTGGGCAGCCTGTTTGCAGCTTTGGGTTCTCCGTATCCAGCTGTTGGACAGCTAGCAGGCTGTCACCCGCCCCCCTGCGCACACAGTCCTAGTGCCACCTGAGAACCCAGGTGGTGCTGGCCAAGGACAGACTGGTGCCTGTCACGTGTGGGTGTGGGTGGGGGGCGGGGGGGTTGTGGTGGTGGTACAGGCAGCCTAAGTCCTCCCTCTGGTTCCTAGGTAGCATGGGGCCCCCGTGAGTGGGAGGAGGCTCAGAAATAGCAAGGTGAGGCCAGGAGAGTCCTAAGCCCAGGAGCCTCCCATAATGTCCTGTGCCCAGCATTTCTGGACCCCCCCACTCTTGAGTTCCAGGGCAGTGATCTTGGAGCCACTGGCTGATAGAGAAGACTTCCCCACTGCAGCACCCCAGTCTTGTGTCCCAGGGTCAGAACCGCAGGGGGTGGCGGGGGAGTGGGCAGCATCCTGGGGACCAATCCCTTGGAACCCTGCCGGAGGGCCCCAGGGCTTGTGCCAGGCTCTGGACAGGGCAGGGTGTCCACCCTACCAGGGCTTCCTCCAGGGTACCCAGTCTTGGGAAGCAGGAGGTCAGGACCTGGTCCAAGGCCACTAGTCCCCTCTGGCAGAACCAGGCACGTGGTGTGGGGCTGTCAGTCTCCCAACCTAGTCAGGTCCTGGAGAGGGTGGTGAGCTGGGCGGGAGCACCGCCTCGTCCCCTCAGCCTCAGCCTGCAGGCCTCCCTGCTACCCTTAGGCCAGCCCTGGGGCCCAGCTGCCCACCCAGCCCAGGTAGGGGAGGTTTTGCTGCTCTGAGCCTTGTTCCCCATCCAGGACTCTGCCCACCTGTGGGGACGGCCAGGACCGCTGGGGATGTGGGGTCCAGAGGACAAAGGCTTGCTCCTAAGGGCACAAAAGTAGCCTATGTGTTCCCAGCCTGAGAACATGCTGTCGCCTCGCCCTTCTCTGTCTCCCACACATGTCACGGCACAGAAAGCCCTTTGCAGGGGCAGCCTTCCTTGACAGGGGCTGAGTGCTTGGCTGTTGACCATATGCTCATGTCCCCATTCTCTTGACTTTTGTCCTGGCCCTGGCCAGTGAGCTTGAGCACACCCCAGAGCAGCTCCAAGGCCCCACCTCATCTGGTGGTGACTCACTATCAGTGGTGTTAGTGGACCAAATGGCGAAGAAGTTCCCAGCAAGTGCACAGGACAGCTGGGCTGTTAGGGTGAATAAGAAGGGTCTCCGGGGGTGGGGGTGGGGGTGGGTGGCAGGGGGAAAGGTCAGCCACATGGGTGTGGTGCCAGCTTCACTCGCTCAAATGCTGAGCACCTGCTAGGGACACAGGGCTCCCCAGGCGTGGGGGGGGGGGTGGCAGTGGGGAACTGAAAGTCCCTTCTCAAGCTGCTCTGGTGGGTGCACAGACAGTAAACACAAGTGAACAAGACAGCTGAGGAGTGGCGAATGCCGTGAAGAAATCACGAAGGTCACTGGGCCACACGGGTGTCTGGGGGCTGCTCTGAGACTGACCGCAAAGGACCCAGCCTCGGTGAGACAGCCCCCCAGAACAGCACGTGCAAAGTCCCTGAGGCGGGCGAGGCTTCCCTGCTCAGATCTGAACTACCAAGGGAGGCAGGAGTGTGAAGGCGGGACTGGATCCCCACTGCCGACCTGGCCCAGGACCTGGCATACAGTAGATGCTCAGCAAATGTTCCTTGCGTCCCGGTGACCTGCCCGTGCCTGTGTGTCCGGTGCCCCAGCTGGGGTCTCCTGGCACTTCTATAGGCCTGTGGCTGGTGGAGCACTGCCTTCATCCCCTGCAGTCT
>PISW01007446.1:71357-89879 GCA_004023785.1 Mungos mungo | reverse complement strand
CCCTCGGAACCCCGGACCCTGGACCACGGACCCTGAACCCCGGACCCCCGGACGCCCGGACCCCGAACCCCAGACCCCCGGACCCCAGACCCGCGGACCCCCGGACGCCAGGACCCCGGACCCCGGAGCAGCACCGTTCGCTTCCCTCCAACATGTGTGGCTCCGGACCTGGTGCTTCCCGGGGGCTGGTGGGGCCTGGGTTTGTCATTCATGGCAGCAGGCAGGAGCAGAGCTGAGCCGCCCGGCCAGGCGGACACCTGCGAGGACCTGGCAGCAGAATCCGGCCACACGTGCCGCCTGCGGGTCCCTGGTCCAGCCCGCGCTCCCGAGCCCTTCCCCACGGGGTGGCTGGAGGGGAGCCTGATGGTCACACAGGGTGGCTGGGAAATAGGCGCTGTATTTGACTTTGGCTCCTAACCAGATCCACCTGCCATCTGAGAACAGGATGGTCTTAATGGAAAAATCCTATCAAAACAAAACCAGAAACTTTTTCTCTGAGGAAGAACTTGGAAATTTCTGGACTGATTATTTTCATTCCGTTCTGGTTGCCATAGCAACAAGTATTTTGTGGTAAGGCAGACAGGAACCAAAGTGAAGTACTTTAAAAAATGAGTCACTGTATTTTAAATTAATTTTTTTCCTTGTAGAATCAAATATTTTCAAATGTATTTCCCAGAAAATAAACCCAAGGCCTGTATATCTCGACCTGATCGAGCATGAGCTGCCCAGACTGGCCAAACTCCCCCTCACGGGGCTGCCTTGGGGAAACTTTCAATAAAAATCTTGAACCCCTTCAGAAAAAAAGCCAGTTTCCCTTTTTAAGGGCGTCTGTGAATGTTAATAAATCCGCGGCCAGCATTCCCCAGCGAAGCGCGCCCGAGGTCACCGCGGCCTGTCGGAGGGAGGACGGGCGCTGCGCAAGCGCCCGTGGGCTCGGCCTCTCCTCCGGCTTTGATGTCCCCACACGTCCTGGCGCCTGGCACAGCTGCCCAGCCCCGGGGGCACCTGGAGGGGGTCGACTTCAGGTACAGGTGCCTCCTCCGTGCCCGCGCAGCGTGAGCCGGATCTGTGTGGGCCGTGACTTGAAACATCTGGGAGGAACGGGCATCCTGGTTCCTGGAACGGCCTAGTGGGGACAGTGCTCAGGAAGTCTGCTCCTGAGTAAGTGCTGCCTCGCTCCGGGCAGAGGGGAGTGGCCATGCGCGTTGCACTTGACTGGAAACAGACGGGCAGGAGCTGCTTGGCCAGTCTCTTCCGAAACATCCGGCTCATGCGTTTACAAACCCGACAGGAGCGTGTCTGCGAGGCGCCTCCTTCCGACGGGGCCGAATCCCGACGCGCTTCCGGAGGCAGCTCGCGCCCGCACCGTCATCGGCAAGTTCCTGGGGACCTGCGTTCTGCAGTGACTTGTCTCAGTGCTGAAGACGGAGGTGACCGAGACGTCGTTCCTGTCTCAGGACCTCAGCATCTAGTGGAAAAGGGAGCCGGGCCTTCCTAGTGAGACTTAGCGCCAGGCACGAAGGAGGTTTCCAGAACTCAGGAGGGCGAGCGGCACAGAGTGGGGATGGCGACGGACCGGAAACACGGAGGGAGCCGTCCCGGAGGCTGACTCGGACTTGGGGGGCACACGGGCCGGACTTGGGGGGCACACGGGCCGTCTGGCCGTGGAGCAGGTGGAGGCCGGGGACGCGGCCTGCGGGCGGCGGGAGCGGAGCGCTGTGCGGGGCCGGTTTGCGGGGCTGCTGAGGCGGCCCAGCTCGGAGCTGCGGGCACCGCAGGACAGCGTCGCGTCAACGGCCATTTCTGAGGCCGATCTGGGCAGCGCTAGCCGCAGGTGGCGGGCCCAGCAGGTGGGAGGGGGGCGGGGCTCGCGCCTGCGTGCTCTGGCCCAAGGTCTGCTTCTTCACCGGAACCCTCCTCGTGCACTCGCAGGGCCCCCGACAAGCTGGCACCCGCCGCCTCGCCCCTCCGGGGACCGCGGCAGCCCCTGGGCTCCCGTCTGCCGGAAAGCGCTCCCCGCACCCCTCCCTGCTCAGCTGCCCCTGCAGGGAGGTGGGCCCTGGGGAGGGCGGAGAGCCAGGGAGGCTGCAGGGGCCGTTCTGACGGCGGGGACTGAACGCCCGGGCCTGTGAGATTCCGCTCAGGCGGCCCCTGGAGCCCGGGGAGAAGGCCCCGGCCCCTGGTCACACTGTCCCCTCCTGAATGACTGCTGTTCTCTGGAGCGCACAGGCTCACAGGCTCACCTCGGGGCCTTTCTGGAAGCCGAGGGAAGGACAGAGGTAGCTGCAGGGCAGGAGGACAGGGCGCTGACGCCAGAAGGGGGGCTGGGGCGTCAAACCTCTGCTGACCTTCCCCTTTGAAGGGGGTTTGGGGCTTGGACGGGCTCTCAGGCACCTCACTTCTCTGGGTCACTTTGCAAACAATCGTTCTTTACACTTGCAGTTACATGTGCTTTAAAAAGTTTCTCAGAGATGCTTCCCTGTGTCCCCCAGGCCCCGGGGCGTCTGGAGTTTATTCTCTCTTAGCTCTCTGGGCAAGCAGTCTGGGGCCGTCTGGTGAAAGCAGGCTCTGCTGACCCCCGGCCGTCCCCCCAGATGAAGGGTCCCCTGCTGGGGGTGGGCTCCGCGGCCTCCTGGAGTGAGAGGCTCCCTTTGCAGCTGCCCCCAGCGAGCGCTCCCGCGGGTCTGCGGACCCCCCTCCCAGACAGGTGGGCTGGACCCGGACCCGGACCCGGACCCGGACCCGGACCCAGACCATGAAGGCGCGTCCCGGGCCTCAGGCTCCCGCTCTCTCTGGCCGGCCAGCCAGTCACGCATCTTCACGAGTTTGGTCCATGTGGGAAGGGGTGGCGGAGGGACCACGTTAATGGGAGTGTGATGGTCCTCAAAATAGGCAGAAGGGTGGTGAGGAGCCCCAGATTACTCAAGAAGTTACCCCAAACCGCTACAAATGCTGGCGTTCCTCTGAGGCAGCCCTGACTCTGTGGGGACAGGAGTGTCACGGGGGTCTCCGTTCTGCCCGCAGGTCCCCGAACAGACGCCGAAGAAGCTGAAGTCTGTGCACCTTTCTAACTTCCTCTGCCAGGTGTTCACGGCCAGAGAACCGTCCTGCACGCGGGGAATCCATCCTGGCCCGGGCCCGAAACAGGAGGGAACCGCACGGGGACCCTAGGGAGACAGCGAGACTGCCCAGCGAGACACTGGCTGGATGGCCACAGGACTGGGGGTTTTTCTGAGAGAGAGGGAGAAGGAGAGGGAGGGAGAGGGAGAATGTGTGCAAACAAGAGAGGGGCAGAGAGAGAGGGAGAAAGAGAGCAGAGAGAGAGAGAGGGAGAGAGGGAATCCCAAGCAGGCTCTGTGCTGTCAGAATAAAGCCTAGCATTGGGCTTGATCTCAAACAAACCCTGAGATCATGACCTGAGCTGAAACCGAGTCGGATGCCTAGCCAGCCAGGTGCTCCCTCCCCCCCCTCCCTTTTCAGGACTGGTGATTTTATTTATCTCTCTCTCCCTCTCTCTCTGCCCTCCCTGCCCCACCCAGGTTCGTTCTCACTCTCTCTCTCAAAATAAACTTACAAAAGAAAGTGCAAAGTCCATGCCTCTAAAGGAATTTTGAGTCGTCCACGTTCTCTTACAGCACGGACGCCGCTCCCGGGCAGTGGTCCTCAGGGCTTCCTTTCCCCTCCGTTCTTGCTCTCAGCTCGGAGCTGCTCCTGGGCTGTGTGCACCAACCCTGCCCAGCCCTCCGCGGGCCTTCTTCTCTCCCGCAGTTCCCCATCTCGAGCCCCAGAGGCTGTCTGAGAAGGAGGGATGCTCTTTCTTTTTTTAAAAAATTTTTAATGGTTTTTATTTTTGAGAGACCAAGATAGTGTGAGCAGGGGAGGGTCAGAGAGAGAGGGAGACACAGAATCTGAAGCAGGCTCCAGGCTCTGAGCCCGACATGGGGCTCGAACCCACGAACTGTGAGATCATGACCTGAGTCGAAGCCGGACGCTTAACCAGTTGAGCCACCCAGGCGCCCCGTGGAGGGATGCTCTTTGGAGGGAGGGAAGAGAAGGATGCAGGAAGCCAACCAAGAAAACCCTGTCCAGAGGCAACAGGGAGGCAGCTGGGGATGCGCCCAGGCAAATGCATCCTGTCCCCACAGTGTGTGTGTGTGCCATGAAAACATGAAAAACCTGGACTTAAGTTTACGGAGATTGTGCCTCATGCACGTCCGGCTCCTGTAGAGCTAATGACAGAGGTACAGAAACAGATCAGCGTTTCCATCGGGGTTGATAGACTGGGGGGACCGTGATCTGCCCCCACTCGGTAAAAATCTGCAGGAGTACGAGTCACCTTGGAGCGGGCTTTAGTGGACGTGTTTCCAAATCTGGAAGGGTTGCAATTCTTTGTTATGATTTGAAAATAGCAAAGTTTGCATATTCTAGAGTCGCCATTATTTGAGCCATTCTAAGGTTTGCTGAGTTTACAGACTGCTTTCTTTGACTTCATTACCTGCACCTCCAGTACAGGAGAGGAGACGTGTGCTCCTAAGTCTATAAAGGTCCTGTGCTGGCTCGGGGGTCAGTGTTCACGCTCCGACCTGCCCCTCAGGGCTCGGTCTGCGACACCCCGGGCGGGCGGAGGTGGGGCTGTTTGCACGAGCCGAACACCTCCGCCCGCTGCACTTGCCCCGTGAAAGCCTTGGGGAGGATGGAGGAAGCGCGTGTCTTTCTCTCCACCCTCCAAAGACCACTTTCCTGCCTACACGATGCCTACGTCTGTTTTGTGAGGCCCACGAGCCGAGCGGTGCCTCCAAAGTACCTGGCGGTCGGGGCGCAGGTCACCCGCGGCCTCTGCCGCGTCTCGTCCCCATTTCCCAGGAATAAAGAGGTTAGTCTGTGAAATCGCACC
The DNA here is from genome assembly GCA_004023785.1 of Mungos mungo. NCBI lineage: Eukaryota > Metazoa > Chordata > Mammalia > Carnivora > Herpestidae > Mungos > Mungos mungo. The sequence continues at coordinate 84,985 of PISW01007446.1, read as the reverse complement.
AGGCCCGGTGTTCAGGTGGGGTGGCCGCCGGGAGGTGAAGGGAGCTGGCCATTGACCGTGATGTCAACGGGCCAGGGGAGGCTCAGCCTTAGATCGGAAGCAAAGAGGAGGTGCCTCAAGGCAGGGAGATTGGGGGCGGGGAAGAGAGGGAATGTCAGTGACACCAGGGTGAGTGAGGAGCGATCCCAGCCTTGGCGAGAGGGGCTGCAGCCGCCCAGGGGGGAGGTGCGCCTGCACCCAGCGCCCCCTCTTCCGAGAGCTTCTGGGCGAGCAGCTGGGCAGATGTGCGAGCACTCACCAGACCGTCAGCCAGGCGTCCGCAGGGTGTTGGCGGAATAAACCAAATACACCCCGTGCCATGGAACAGCGTGCGGTTGTTCAAAACGAAGCCCGTCTGTGGCTGCACAGGCGAGATCCACGCATGTGTCTTAACTAAAGAAGAAAGTTGTAGAAGCTTCTATATGACCTTATTTCCACGAAGAGAAGAAAAAGCAGGGGGGAGACAGAGGTTTGCATAAACAGAGGAAAACACTGGGAACAATATCAGTTACTCACTATATTTACCTCTGGAAGGGAGGGGGGCAGATGGAAGAGGGAATCGAGAGATTTTCACATTGTAGGAAGTGTTTGCCTATAACGTTTGAACTTTCAGAACTCCTCCGTATAATTACTATAACCTGAAAAAAAGCCACTTGAAAACCGCCTTTCTTGATAAGAAAGGAAGGCACCCTGTTCCCGAGATGGAGAGGCGGGTCTTCTTCAGTGTGGCCCGAGTCCTCACGGCCCTGTCCTCTCCCCGGCCGTCGCTGCCCCTCGGCGTCTGGATCCTTGCATCCGCCAGTAGCTCACAACACCCGGACGCGGGGGGCCGGGCTGAACTGGGCCCCGGGCCTCTCTCCTTCCCGCCCTCCTGCCCCGCTTGCAGGAACCTCGGGCCCCAGCCGCATCGGCTTCTAGTCTGGCCTCCTGCAGATCGGAGTTGTAGTAGCCTGCGGACTTCCCCTCGGAGGGAGGTGCCTGGGTGAGCAAGGAAGGTACCAGAACTAGGTTTTAGCGCCTGTGGCCTACACGAGGCTGGGGGTCAGCCGGCAGACACGCACACACGTGGACACACACGTGTGTCAGCCCCGCGCCTAGGCAGGTTCTTGGGTTCTGTGGCTCTGGGGTTGGGAGTGTGCAGGGCCCTCGCCCCCAGGGCTGCCGGAGCCACCATGACGTCATGATGACCGCGGACCAGGGTGCTTTAAGGAGGGTGTCCCGGAAAGCGACCCAAGCGCCTTGGGGAAGGTGGCTGTTTCCAGGGGCCACACAGGTGCCATACGCCTCCCCCTTTCCCTCTTCCATCCGAGCTCCGATTTAGGTGTGGGCAGATTTCCTCTGAAGGTGCTGGCACTCAGCTAAAAAGTGCCAAGTCTCTCATCAGTTTGAGACCCTCGGACTACAGTGTTTGCAGAGTGGGTCCACCAGCCCACAGCTAGGAAACCGGGTTTTACTGAGGTGCCTCCACATGCGACTTGGGGGTGTCCCATACCCATTATGACACTGGAGATGACACATGTCGACTCGTGGACCACCAGCCCCTGCTATTAGTAAATATTCAATTCCCCGGCCCCCATCCCTTTCCCAGGCAAGACAGCCCGGTTCACGCCTCACTGGGCCTCGGTGTGTGCCGGCGGAGGAGGCCCTGGACGCCCAGGGCACGTCCCACACCCGCGCACGGCCTGCAGCCCCACAGAAGCTTGGGTCCCGCTCTCCAGCGGGTCGTGTGGATCCGGTTACAGTAAGTCACCTGAGGTGGGGGCCCCAGGTGGCCTCTGAGCCCAGCTGCTCTGCTGTCCCTGTTTGTCCAGGCCTTTGACACACACCCACACGAGCTGCGGGACCCGAGCCTAGCGGCTTCCACACTGGCCCGGGCCTGCCAGACTCCGCTCCCCGGCACCGGCCATCGCGACCTTTGGCCCCGTGGCCTCGGCCCACGGTGCCTGAGGAAGAAGACTCAGTGGCCTGAGTTTTAGGGGCAGCACTATCATAAAAGGGGTCGAAGAACTGGGCGCAGCAGCAGGACGGGGTTCGGGCAGACGCCCGTTTGCTGCATGTGCAGGGTGAGGGCAGGGACGGTGTGGCCTCAGTTCCCTCGCTGGCCTCCTGCTCCCTCTGTGGCTGCTCAGCCACCCAGACCTCCCTCCCAAGTCTGCAGACGTCACGGGACTGGAGGCTATACCGCACAGAAGCACCCGACACGTTGTTTACACAGAATAATTCTCCATTTAAACAGAAATTACTTTCAGATGATTTTCATTAAAAGGAGAATAGGTTTCTGCAACCAGCAGATAAAATGCCTAGTGTCTTTGTCGCTCCAATGACCAGGTCCTACAAGCCCGGCCACAGGTCACCCAGGCTTCTCACTGCTTTTGGGGGAAGAGGCCTGAAGTGGCCTCATGAAGTCTGGTCGCTGGTTGAGGGCCCCTCATAAGCACAGATGCTCTTGAGGGGCGGAACGCCACTCCCACTGTGACCCTCTGGCACCTTCTCCTCACTCTCACCCCTGCTGTGACCCTCTGGCACCTTCTCTGCATTCTCCTTGGGCCAGGCCGGCCGTCTTCGTGGACAGGCAGGGAGAGGGGGCCCTGGGGCACCCAGCAGGGGCGGCTCCACCTGGGCTGGCCAGTCTCCCAGAAATCTAAACAGGCTTCTGCAGACAAGAGGGCTTGCCCAAATGGGGACCAGCCGGTGGTGGGGGTCATGGTGGGGGTCATGCAGAGGGAGGGCCCAGTCCCCAGGTCAGGCCGATGCCTCCTGCCCAGAACTGGCATCGGGATTAGAAAACCCCCATTTTTCCTTCCATAATGGTTGGACCCAAGTTCTGGTCAAGGACCATCTCCATCTCCCTATTCTTTTGAAAATGGGTCAGTTCGGCCAAACAACATTATGAGCAAAATTACCTACATGCTGGAGTTTAACACTAACCAGATTTAATCCCAGTTACAATGTAACCCAGTCCCCCGAGGGGATAAGCAGAGGCCAGCTCTGTGGACTTTTCTGTGGGCTGCTCCTGCCAGGGGAGTCCCAAGGGCTCTGGGGAGTCCGTCTGCAGTGTGGAGGCACACTGGATGACCGAGCTCTCTCTCTGCGGGCAGGACGGGGTGCGTGGAGGCACACTGGATGACCGAGGTCTCTGCGGTCAGGACGGGGTGCGTGGAGGCACACTGATGACCGAGGTCTCTGCGGGCAGGGTGGGTGTGTGGAGGCACACTGATGACCGAGGTCTCTCTCTGCGGGCAGGACGGGGTGCGTGGAGGCACACTAGATGACCGAGGTCTCTGCGGGCAGGACGGGGTGCGTGGAGGCACACTGGATGACCGAGGTCTCTGCGGGCAGGGCGGGGTGCGTGGAGGCACACTAGATGACCGAGGTCTCTGTCTGCAGGACGGGGTGCGTGGAGGCACACTAGATGACCGAGGTCTCTGTCTGCAGGAAGGACGCGGCGCGGGAGCCCCGGTGGAGCTGCAGGGCGCTTTCCGAGCCGTTCCCCGAGGCGGACAAGCCGTGGAGCCGGTAGTCCTGGCCGCAGGGCCGGCTCGGGCACCAGCCCCGCCACTTCCTCTTCAGCTCGCTCTGCACCTGCGGCGAGGGCAAAGCAATGAGGAAGTGGGGGTCACATGAGGTGTAAGCTTGGAAACATAAACTTGGGTGCCCTCGAGAGAAGCACCCCATGCTACGTCGGCCCGGACAGGTCTGTGGCCGACTCCTCTCCTCAGGGGGACTTGTGGGCACAGAAGGTGCTGCCCCAACAGTGGGTTGCAGGAAGAGAGATGACAAAATAGCAGGAACCAAGGTTTTCCTGACATCGGTGGGGAGTCGGTACTTGGGAGTCCACTGACAGAGGTGAAGGGCGTTAGCGCTGAGGGAGGGGAGAGGGCCGTGGTGGGCACCTACACAGAGCTGCATGACCGAAGGGTCGGGGGGCGTTGGCCGCACAAAGTTGGGCAGCTGAAGGGTGTGGGAAATGGCACTCGGCGGCAGAGCAGGGCTCGGAGGGACATGCCCACTGGTGTTCTGACGGGCTGTGGGCCGCAAACCCAGGGAGCAGGGTTCTCACCTGTGAGTCCCCCACTCCCCAGGAGGCCTCACGTCCAGGGTCAAGGAGCAAGACAGTGACCATGCAGAGTGGCAGGGTCCCTCCCAACCACCCAGCTGGGGAGTCTGCCTGAGCGGAGCCTGGGGGAGGCCAGGGCGACCGACACCGCTGGTGTGGGGAGAAGGGGGCGGCCGAGGCTGTCTGGGGCACTGGGGCTGCTCCGACGGCAGACCTGGGCTCTCGCTGGGGAGGGGGGACACACGAGGAAATCCCGCACAGGCTGAATGTCACCTGCTGTGACAGAACACGTACTTCACTGTTGAGAAAACAGTAGAGAACCGCCACCACCAGGCCCTGCAAGTGAGAAAGGGTCGTCAGAGGCCGCTCACCCGCTGGGGGGAGGGCACGGTCCCTTCCCAGGGTACCTGAAACGATCCGATGCACAACTCAAACAGTATCTGGTACTTGGCGGAGACGCCAATGGGGAACACAGCAAACACCATGTAGTGCGCCCCGAACAGGGGGATGAGCAGCAGCGTGGACTTGGTCAGCCTCCTGCACCGAAGAGAGGGGACGCCGCCTCAGGCCTGTGCTACCGCCAGGGCCTCGCCCATCTGGGCCTCGTTTCTCAGAGTTACGTCCCCGCCACCGCACGGGCAGAGTGTGCCCACGTGGTGCGGAAGCGATGGCTCCTCGTAAAGCAGCGAAGCTCTCACAAGGCATCCTCCGAGGTCGCCCACCGCCGCGCGGGCCCAGGGGCCTTACTGCCCCGAGTGAAGGGTTTGTCGGACCCGTCGCCAGCAGCAGGGGAAGCTGAGCGCTGTGCATGGCAGCAGGGCCGGTGACCACGCTCTGGGTCCCACGGGCTCTGTGGACCAGGTGCGATCTCTCCGTCGGAGTCCCTGCCCTCCCCGGTGACACCAGAAAGCAGATTTTCCGATCACTACACCGTGCGCTGGGCTCACCTCTGCCTTTCCCGCAGCTGCACCTGCTGTGCTGGGTCCCCGGCCCGCCCCCCGAGCAAGTGCAGTCCCTGCTCTCCACGCCGGGGCTTCTCGGGCCTCAGCTGCACCAGAACCGCCTGGAGGACTGACCCCCCCTTCAGGCTGCTGGCTCTGAGGCCGGGCGTCTATCACGGTCCCCGAGATGCTGCGCTGCTGACTGGGAACCCCACGTTGAGAACCACTGCTCCGAGCCAGGGACTCTCACTGCGGCACACAGAATCATCCAGGGATTAAAACACCTCGGTCCAACCTGCCTCCTCATCCCTATTAAATCAGGTCTCCGCGGGCAGGGCTGGCAGTTCTGGGGGTTCCAGTGTGTGGCCAGACTCGAGCCTGGCAACTCCAACATGGTCTGTGTCAGGAGCATGGGGGCCAACTGCAGACCCGTCAAGAATGAGGATCTGGGCCCCGGGCCCAGTCAGGCCACCCGGTCAAGTGCGTGCAGGTCAGGACGCCCTAATGAACACCCAGTAGCCTCATCCTGAGGGAGGTGAGTGAGGTCCCGCCTGTGTCTCTCCCGTTCCTTGACCCCACCCAATGCTTAAGTCATGAATTTCTTTACATATTTTTGAGGCACCTGCATCAAATATAGCACCTGCAGCCTGGGATGGGATGTAAGTTCTGGAAGTTTCCATCTCTCCTCGTTTCCCTCACAACAAAACACCATGTCCTGTGGCATTTACAGAAAGCGGGATGTCTCCTGTTTCAGGCAATCTGCACAAACCCCAGATGCCCGGGGAAGGCCCTGGGCCGCGCGGCCGAGGAAGGCCCGTCGGCGAGCACTGCAGTGTGGCACCTCCACGGATCCAGGTATCTACCCTACAAGGTGCTGCCCTGACACCCCGGTCCAGCGCTAGCCTGGGGCAGGAGGTGGGGCCGTGCAGGGGGCCTGTGGCCTTAGTTCACCGTGACCCAGAGAGCTGCCGGAACGCCCTTCTGTACTGTGCCCCTCTGCAGTCTGCTGTGACGCTTGTCTCCAGAGGCTGCGGACGGCCCTGTCCCAGGATGGTCGTTACTGCTCTAAGGAACCTTACAGAGAAAAGACACCAAGATACAACCAGAGGGCAGCATCACAGACATGCTCTGCCTTTTTTTGCTATCCTGGAAAAAGAACAGATTCTATTTCTCTACTTATTTTTGTTTCTAAAATACAAGCAAATATCTCTAAGACCCACCTAACAAACACTCCCAAAGAACCCACAGACAAGATCAGCATGGGAGCTAAACATGACTGGTGGAAAGTCAACACTTCAGTTTCAAGGGCAACCGAGAACCCTAACCCTATCCCTGAGCTGCAGGGGTGCGTGGCTCCAGGACCTCCCGCTTTACCCTGCGGGGTCCGATGTGGAATCCTATCGCTAGGTCTGGCCTTTTGTGCAGACCGGGCAGAGGAAAGGATTCCTTGGATTTCATGTGCCCCAAGGCGGAATCAGATGTATCTGTTTACGAAACTTTCCCACAATACTCACTAGTACCAGGGACTAAATGTCTTTCAAATATTAACTTAGTTAATCTTCATGCCTTAGTGACAATTACTGTTATTTCCACTTTACAGATGAGGAAACTGAGGCACAGAGCAGTGAAGGCACATCCCCAAGGCCTCCAGCTGGTACGTAAACCCAGCACCAAGCCTTTGACCACCAGACAGGCTGCCTGGTCGGCTTCTAGTCCATTCCTGTTGTTGAAGGATGGAGGGGAAGGAGACGGCTGAGGGGGGCCACCCCCCGCCAGGAGTCAGATCACCTGCTCAGGGCCGCACAGCTCTGGGCAGCTGAGACTCCAAACCTGGTCTATGTGAAATCAAGGCTCTCCAAGCCAGTGCCCGCTTTATAATAAACATGTGGCCTTTATTATTATTTTTTTTTTATAAATTCTTGATAGAAATTTATAGAATCTTTTAAAGTTTTTTTTATAGTCTTCAGGTCCTCATTAATTAGCCGCATGATTGTGGGTGAGTCACTTCTGTTCTCTTCCCCACAGAACGGAGATGCTGATAACCATCTTCGTGTAATCACTGAGCCAATAAACGTGAGCCGTTATTAAGCACAGAGCCTGGCGCTAGGTGCCAGCATGGACCATGTGGTCGGGGGCGGGGAAGAAGATTAAACATAAAATACAAGGAGAACAGGTCAGATTACAAAACAGGAAAGTGGGCGAAATGCTTCCATGAGCAAGCTCCCTAGAGGTCGTCCACGGGAAAGGAAAGAAAGGGCTTGCCTTGAACGATCACCATGGCAACACCCTCTTGGAGAAGACGCTGCTCAACTAGCCACAGGCACAGTCCTGCACCCCAGGGAGGAGAACTCGGGACTCTGCTGGGTGCGCAGACCCAGGACCCTAGTGCCCCCGCCCCCCACACGCCCGTCCTCCCTTACTCTTGGTCTCCGGGCAGCTTGGCGCTCGGCCCCACACACATACTCACTTATACTGTGACTGGTCGTTGCCGCCGATGTCCGGGGATGTCAGCTTCTGGAGTAGGATTCGTATGATACTAACAAAAAGGACAAAATTGACCTGCATAAATAGAGACAACATGTTGTGTGTGATTTCCCCTGCAAGGGAGGCGGGTGTGGCCGGGATGTCTCAGCCCCCCCTGGGCCATCCCTCGCCGGGGACAGAGCTGCAGGCCCCGGTCACGGAAGCTCAAAGTTCCGGTGGCCTTGTGTCTCAACGGCCTCACGTGTCTCATAAGTGAGTTTGAGGCGGGAGATGGAAAAGGGAAATGCAGCTGAGCCCTGACACTGTAACTTGGTGACTCTGGCTCCCTGCAGGTCTCTTCCCCCCCAGGAGAACGTGCCTCTCTCCCTGAGCCCCCTCCCTCACTGCGACTGTGGCTGCGGGAGGGGGCTGGGCTGCTCGCGTGTGCTTCTCCCCGGAGACCAAACAGAACAGGGCTATTTGTATCTAATCCAGGAAAGGGGCTCCCTGTCTGCGCACGTGTGCGGCCCAAGGGAGAACTCATGTTTGGCACAGGAATTACTTACTATAATAGACACTAAAATTGGTGTTCGTATAAGCCACCAGGGAACACTGTGGTCATTGGTATCCCAGCAACTATTGAAAAGAGGGAGGGAAAGTCATGTTACCTCTGATTCATCCACAAACCAAGCTCGAGGATGCCCCCGCCTCCCACCGCGTGAGCCGGCGCCTGGCCGGTGACAAGGCCCCTCCCGATCGCCACGCGTGCCACCATGAGAGCAGAGGTGCTCTGCCGTTACAGATCTTGGTGCCATCCATCCCACGTGAGCGGCTTTGTGTCACTTCCCAGACAGCAGGAGAAGGGGAGGAGTAAGCCCCACGCAAGTCCCTGACCTTGGAAGTTGGTGTAGCTCATGCTCACCCCAGCCAACATCAGAAAAGAAAAGTTTTCTTCCGAAAATTAATTTCCTCTCATCTCCCAAATGTTTTGTATTTGTATCTTTTCTCAGCTTATTTATTTTTAAGAGACAGAGAGAGGGGGAGAGAGAAAGAGAGAGGAATGAGCAGGGGAATGACAGAGAGAGGGGGGAGACACAGAACCCGAAGCAGGCTCCAGGCTCTGAGCTGTCAGCACAGAGCCCACCACAGGGCTCAGACACATGAACTGTGAGATCATGACCTGAGCTGAAGTCGGACGCTCAACTCAAGCCACCCAGGAGCCCCTGAAATTGTATCTTGAATGAAGAGTTTAAATGTCTTCGGAGTAACTGAGGCAGGCGCAGCTAGGAACGTCTGTCCAGCAATGTGTCTCCATTCTCGGCTTACAGTGGAAGGGTGGTCTCCGGGAGGGTCTGGGAGGGGGCTGGCAAGGGCCTCCGCTATGCCCTCGGCACCCACACCCCCCACGGCGGGGTTCTGCAGCCCCTCCACCAACGGCAGAGACCAGCCCCCCCTCTGAATCTTAGCTGGTTTTGGCAGTGGGGTGTGGAGCTCTTGGAACCCGCGGGGTAGAAAGGAGCCTACCCGCTGGTGTTGCTCAGACCTGCCAACTCTCGGCCAGGCCAGCAGATGCCCATGGTGTTTGAGCAAGCCGGGCGGAGGCCGCCGTGTGAACCATGAGCATATAAACCACTGAGTTTCAGGGTCGTTTGTTACCAGTAGTAGATAACAGGTAGACCCTGAGAGCCCTTTATGAGGCACAACACTCCAGCTGGGAACCGTTGGTGCCCGGGTCAGGGGCCATGATCCAGCTCACTGCGTACGTAAGACAGAAGGGCTCTGGGCCCTGCTCACGCTGCATTCCAGAGGGCTGTACTCTCACTGGCCGTTTCAACCTGGTCTTCAAGGGGCACCTGTCCGTGCGGGGCTCCAGGCAAACAATGCCCGCGTTTGCTTGGTTCCCTTCGGTGAACCCTGCTTCTCCCGCCTCAGCTTCATCCCTCTCCCAGCGGCGGGCCCCTCTCTGCCTGCTTTATCCCAATCCCAGCTTCACACAGGACTTGATTCAATTCCCATCCCTCACACGCCTCTTCTCCAAATTCTCCCGCCCCAACACGTCCTCCCTCGTGAAGGTCAAGGTCTTCCCTGTGCAGGGTGTTCAAATGCTGGCCGTGTTACTCTAGGAGTGGCTGCAGCTGCAAATGTAAACCTGCTTCCAACCAGATAATAAGCTTCTTTCTAGTTTCCAAAACCGTAGCGATGCCAGCGAGTTCCCTTTGCTGTGAAGGCAGCACTCACCCTGTGTCTTCTAAGGAGAGCCTGGCCGCAGTCCACGCACCTGTGCAGACGGTGGGGATGCCTGCAGAAGACAGCGGGTTACCCCCAGCCCCTCGCTAGTTAGCAAAAGCGCACCCTCCTTCACCAGAGTTGGCAAGGACAGGGCCTTCTGATGGAATGACCGAGTGGAAGCGCTTTAGAAGCATGTAGAAGTTTATGCTCACACCTAACAAAGCAGTGAAGATAAACGTGTGTTTGAAAGTTGAGGCTTCACAGGCCTGAAATGCGTCCTGGTGCATCGTGAGCATGGTCACTGTGGGCGGGAGCGCGGCCGTGACCCTAAGAGGTGAGCCTCACTGAGCACGTGGGTGCCCGTGGTTTCACAGCCCTCCCGGTCCTGGCTGACGGAGGCTCCTGCTACCGCCAGAGGCCCTTCCCTTCCAGGCTCCTCTTTCTGACTTTCCCACCGCAGGCTACGCCCCAGGAGGGGGAGCTTCGAGCAGTTTTAAACCAGGTTCCTGGTTCTCAGGAACATGGAGGTGTTGTCTATGGAGATCCCTAGTCATCCGAGGAAAGCCTCTCCTGCTGGGGCCTGAAGTGCTCCGTACGGGGGCGTGAAAGGGTTTCTGAGCAGAGAGGTCTGTGTTTATAGCTGAGGGGCCTGGAGGGCTGCAGGGTGGGAGGTGTCAGCCACACACAGAGGGGACAGTCCTTACCCCAGCCGATGAGGAGATAGGCCACGAAGCGTCGGCCGGGCGAGAATATGGCCACCAGGAGGGTGTGCAGGTACAGCCCCTCCACCAGCAGCCAGTAGAAGTTCGCCATGATGCAGTACTGGAAGAGCACCAGGCTCAGCTTGCAGCCGACCTGCAAAGTCACGGGCAGAGTGAGAGAACATGGCCTCACTCGGATAAGACAGCCCACGTGGGCAGAGGTGCCCAGGACGCGGGCATGCGCACGTTCGTGGGAGGAGCCGCAGACGCCAGCGCTGGGGCCACGGTGAGGCCCTCGGCATCCACAGTCCTGGGACTTGGAACTCGCCGGAACATGGGCAGAGGGCTGATGTCCGCAGACGCCTCTGACAGCAGCGAGCTGTGGGCACACGGCCGTGAGCACACCGGCCCTCACCCCTGCCCCTCCACTGTCTGCGTCCCCACCTCTGCTCACCCACCTGCCCAGCTCGTCCTCACCAACCACTCAACAGGAGACAGAGAAATAAGGGTCAAAACAAGAGAATCCAGATAGCACTTATGTCCCTAGGCATTTTTAAAGAGTTTTCTCTGGGAACAACCACGTAGTATATAAAAGAAATATATTTTAATCTCTCAGACCTTCACATAAACATACAGCTATTTTAGCCTCTTGAGCAAATATGAAGCTGAGGCTTTTAGTAAGTTTGTTTAAGTGTGCTGAAAAAGAACAGGACGTCATTTCTATTCTCTATCTTTGCTGCCTTCCAACAGCAGGTGCGATGGAGATGCATGCACACTTACACGTACTTGTATGTATGTGTGCACATATTTGATATATACGTGAATATAACTGTACGGGTGTGGGTATGCCCATGTCCATGTGGATACACGGAGACAAGTGGATAGGTTTGTGCATGTGTATACAGGTGTATATGTGAGTGGATACATGTGTGCGTATGTAGGTATACTGATTCTATCTATCTATCTAACTATCTGTCTATCCATCTGTCTGTCTGTCTGTCTGTCTCTGACAGGAGTCCGATAATAGGAGTGTTAACCAGGCTGCCCACTGAAGCTGCCCTTGCACCCTCTCCAGTACTCCCACACTGGCCTTCTGGATCTCTCTTTCCCAAGCAGGGCAAGGCTCGGTTTATCTTTGTAAGGTGCTGCCCAGAGGGCAGTTGCGGCTGACTGAGGCTGAGTGCCAGACGCCCTCGGAGCCGGGAGCTGGGCGGCCCACCTGATGTCGGGACCCCAACGCTGGAAGTGGAGAGACGCACGTGAGAACAACCACGGGAACAGGACAACTGACTGCAGTGAACTTGTGACTTAACGCCACTCTCTGGACCAGAACAGCGTGTGTTCCTTGCCCACCGGAGCAAAGCTCTGAAAAGCACTGCACATCATTGACCTTTCGGAAAGCCAGCGGCCATGTTGTTATAGTTTAAGTACGTGCGTCCTCCAATCCAGCACCGCCCCGGTGACTCCTTCCCAGGAGGGGAGCAGTGGTGCGTGAAGACACGCGTGTGGTGACGTTCACGGTGCCTGTACCTCGCGGGACGGTTAAATCAGGTCACACCCACATGCTAGTCTATTGTGCCACCATTCAAACTGACACGCCAGGTGGCCTGGAGAATTGCCATGGTGCCCTGCTGGTTGAGGAAGAAAGATGCAGGAAAGAAGTGTGTAACTTGACTCCATTTTCTTGGTAAAACAGTGAAAACACCATCTCTGCATTTCTTCCCGCTTGTTCCTTGATCAGCAGCACAGTGTAAGGACAGGAGGTCTGCGAGTGACAGGCTCTCTGCTGACTCCCCTCCTGGTCTGTGGTTTCAAACTGCGTCCCTCAGGTCGGAGAGCACGTCAGGGGCACCTCCGGGACCTGCAGCCACCCAGACAGCACAGCGGGCGCACGTACACACACACACACACACACACACTCACACTCACACGCACACACGCAGGCAGATGGGCCAAGGCCTGTCCCCTGGTCCCAGAGCCTCCCACCGGTGCGCACCGCTGGCTCCTGCAAGTGTCCTGAGAAACAGACTCCCGGGCCCTGTCTGGGGGAGATGTGCCTGCGCGTGTCCTGGGAGGTGATGTCGGTTTGGTCAAACCCAGCTGAAAACAAAAATGTCCACACAAATGCAGCTGTACAAAAAGATGTTTTTCTGTTCTTCGTGCTGAGGGCTGACTGAATCTCTGACTAACTTACTCAAAACCTCCAATCCTCTGGGAACAGTAAGAAAGAACACCCAGGCCTCCTTCGCTCCTGCCTTCTTTCCTCCTCCTCCTGTCCCCCCACCCTTCTTTCCTCTGTCGGCACATGGCTCGGTGACACCGTGCTGGAGGGGTGCAGCTGGGGACTGGACAGGGGACTGGACTCACTTCAATCCCCGGACCTGGATCCTCGGGGCTTCTTTAACGGCAGAGTGCGCTGTGCACCTGTGGCTGGAGCCCTGACCGCAGCCCCATCGAGCCCAGCCCGCTGCTGGGCTTCCCTCAGCCCTGTGTCCTCACTCACAAGTGAGCAAAGTCCTTCACTGCACAGGTGATTTCCTCCCAGCAACCAATGGAAGTGTCTGTTGCTCATAATCTGGGAGATTTGGGGTGAAAGTAATGGCATTGCTCATCTCCACCTGTATCAGGATTTTCTACCAGAGCTCCTGCTGATCACTGGGGGCTGTGCCCCTGGGTTGTTCTGCCTCTGCCTGGGGTTCAGTGCTCATGGTCCGTGACCTCCCAGCCATTGGAGGGGCCTGGGACATGGCTCACTCACCTGCCTCTGTCTCACCTGCCCACCTGGACCTGCTCTGAGCCCCAGCCTCTTGGGCAGGCCCCTGCACTTCTCGGGTCTGACCCCTTGCCTTCACCAGGGCCTCAGATACCCCTGTGCACTGGCTATGGGACTTCACCACAGGGTCAGCTGGGGACAGAGACCAAGGGGTGGGAGCAAGGAGGGAGGTCCCTGGGGTGGTTTACACGGGCTGCCCTCCCCTCAGTGAGAAGATCCTGCTCCCAGGGACAGCCTTACCCAGGAGGATGGCTGGTCTGGGCAGTGCAGCGTGCCTGAGCTGGAGTACAGAATATCGTCCTTGACCAACACCGAGATGGCTCTTAGGATGAAGGAGAGGAACAGGTTCAGGTGGATGTAGTTCCGGGTACAATGCAGCTTCCTGTGGTGGGGGAGGCAGAGATGAGGTGCAGGGGGAGGGAGGG
>PISW01007446.1:0-71257 GCA_004023785.1 Mungos mungo | reverse complement strand
GTTATTGTTCCTTGCTGTATATTTAGGATGCTTTCAGTTTTGCATTATGATAACTGGTTTTCTACATAAGCCTTTTCCTTTACTTCGGAGGCCCTCTTTAGGCTGGGGGTGGGGAATAGGATTTAAGGTATCAGGATAGAGCGAACAGCTCCGAGTCCCGAGCCTGCAATGGCGTGTGCTCACTTCACAGCCGTAAAGACCCAGCATCTTCCCAGCGGAGTTCCTGCAAGGCCCACACCAATGATGCGTCTGCCTTAACTTTCTGTGATACCTCGCTTCTCTAAAAAGTGCTTGGAACTTTTTGTTTCTAATTCTCTCGTACCACTTAAATTCTGCTCTGGAGAAGATCTATTTGGGCTTTTGATTTGACTTTGACTTTTAATTCAGAGCCCTCGGGAAGCAAGCTTCACACAAGTGCACTTCAACAGTCACCGAGTGCTAGATTTTTAGGTTTAAATAAAGTTAACATTTTTTGAAGGACATTAAAAAACATAGTGCAAAGACCTGCATGAAAATCTACAAAGCAGCAGCTTGTCTGACCACATCCCCCCCAGGATCAGCGTGATTTGTCTGAGGCCTCGAGACTGCGGCCAGGGTGGCCAGGACCTGGAGGACCAGGACCCTGGCAAGAAGGGGGCGTGGCGACGCGCCCTGCGCCCACCCTCCCCCTCGGGCGTCCTCGTCCAGGCAGCTGCCCGCCCCGGTGTGCTGTGCCGGCCGAGAGGCAGAGGGATGAGGCCAGACCAGTGGCTAAGGGAGTAAAACGCGGGAAGAGATGCTGACAGTCTCACTTACAGACCGACGACCACTGGAATTCAGGGTCTGCGGCAGCAGAGGAGCTGCGGGCTTTAGTTAGAAACCCCGAAGAGATGTGACCTAAACCAGAAACAGCAGACTTCCCAAAGCCTGAAACCCAGTCTCAAATCAGCTCAACCCCCGACTGGCTCTGGGTGGTCTGTTCATCTTGCTAGAGAAAGCAAATCCTCTGTGTAGTAAGATGTCACTCAAAGCCTCTACAATTGAATTATTTGTAATTTCAAAAATGAATTACAAGATATACCAGGAACAGGAGCAAATAATCAAGTGCAACAAAACCTCCAGAGAACAGAAAGAGATTCAGATACTGGCATTTTAAGACATGCACTGTCTTACTCAGATTTATATATTCAAGAAAACTGATGAAGAGGTCCAGAATTTTATTAAAGAATGGAAGTGATTATAACAATCAAATGGAAAACTGAAAACTCAGAAAGAACCCTGAAATGAGCAAAGAGCTGAGTCGAACATTAGATCAGACACATACATGAGAACACTCTGAATTAGAAAACAAATGAGTAGAATAAGTGTAGATTAGAGACAAAATGAGGGTCAGTGTAGAAAAAGTGTAGGAAATAATATATGGAAAAATGGTGAAGACCTTGAACATATGACAATACGGTTTGAGAAAAACAGGAGACAAAAAGGATGAAGCAATATTAAAAGAATACTAGCTAAGAAGTTTTGGACACTAGAAAAATACAGTAACA
The DNA here is from genome assembly GCA_004023785.1 of Mungos mungo. Classification (NCBI taxonomy): domain Eukaryota; kingdom Metazoa; phylum Chordata; class Mammalia; order Carnivora; family Herpestidae; genus Mungos; species Mungos mungo. Next base: position 69,731 of record PISW01007446.1, on the reverse strand, counting down.
GATTAAAGAAACGCTATTAACCCCGAGGAGAAAGACAAAGCAAACCCGTTAAGTCCTGCGACAGTGCAGCTGCTGAAAACCCGAGGCCAAACAAAACCCTTAAGCACCTGGCAACAGGACGCACCCGTCGGAGGCCGGCAGCTGAATTTAAAAAGAGAAGCGAGGTTCATGTTTAATGTGATGAAAGAAAATAGCTGTCAGTGAGGAATTCAACCCTCTCAAAAATATCCTCAAATGAAGGCAAAATTAAGACGATCTCAGGCAATCAAAAACCCCGAGGAGTGCTTGCCGCCAGGCCTGTGCTGACGGAAATGCTGGAGGGGGTCTTGGGGCAGAAGGGGAAGGACCCCTGGGAGAGACACGGAATACAGGACGAAACAGGAGGGAAGGGAGAACTCAGGAAAGGTGAAGACGTGGCGTCTTTAAGTAGACACTGACTTTAAATGACAACAACTATAATGACTAGTGGCCTTAAAATAGATGTTGGATTAAAATACATCACAAAACACAAAAGACATGGGGGGGGGGTTAAGTGGAATTAAAATGTCGTGAAGTCTTCAATTGACAGGGAAGTGCTAAAAATAGCAATCAGAAGTTAACTCCTATGAGACAAGGATGCATGTTGCAATTTTGGGGCGACACCTAGAAGAAGAAGAACAGAACGTATAACTAACAATCTAAAAGGGGAAAATTAATAAAAATCCTCGATGAGTTAAAAGGAAACAGGAAATGTGTGTGAAGGCCTGTTCCTGTCCCCGGAACACCTCGCCTGGAAGGTGGTTTCTTTCCCCCATGCTGCCCTGCGCCCCCTGCCCCTCGTGCTGGCTGCACTCACTCATCTCTCACACTACCGTCCTCTCTTCTCCTTTTCTTCCTTCTCACCTCTCAGCCATGTCTTCCCCTGCGTGCAGCTGGGGGCTTATCGCTGCCGTTCAGAGATGGGCACACACCCAGTCACGTTTGCTGAGTGTGTTCAGAGATGGGCACACACCTAGTCACGTTGGCTGAGTGTGTTCAGAGATGGGCACACACCCAGTCACGTTGGCTGAGTGTTTTAGCCGTGTCATTTATCACTCATTGCTCATTTCACTTCTGACTACAGATCTGCACTGGATGATGGACGGAGCTGAGACTGCGGCCTCCAGAGAAGCCGCGCTGGCACCTGCTCACGCTTGGCGGCTGGAATGAAACCCCAGCTCCCGAGGGTGAAGGGAGGTGTGAGCGGTTGTGAATGTGTCCAGTTCTGCAAGCTGGGTGCTCGGCACCTCTCTGGGCTGCCCGGCTTTCACTGGTGGAACAGGGACAGGAACAGCACTTCCCCTCCAGAGCTAATGTGTGCAAAGACGGTGGCTGCAATGACCACCCAGCGAGTCCCACCCAAAACTAGGTCGTGTGCTTGTTATTCAGGGCTGTGCTGCGTTTTGGACTGGGTGTAGGAGGTAAGTCGCTCCGTTGCTGTTTGTAGAAGAAGAACATGGTTACTCAATGCTTTTAGCTACGGGGCTACTATGAACAGCAAGTGTTCCATGGCTGTAAGTAGTTCTGTTTCCCGGGTGGAATTACTGGGATAGCAGAGGGGTCGTTTTTACAATCGGGAGTTTGGAATCGACACTTGGGCATCGTGCACGTAGGCACGGCTGACAGATGGAGGCGGAAGTGTGAGCGTCTCTGTGGCCCGAGCTGGAGGCGGACCTGAGGACGCACAGCAGCTCGGGCACTTTTCTCAGCGACTGTTACACACTGAACCGCAGCAGAATGACATCCAAAGCAGACATGTGTCACCAGCGGGTGACTAGCGATGTCCATGTATAAAAGATTGTTTGATATGCAATGACGCCATTTGAGATTCTCTTGAAAACCAACATCCACATTTGCGGTAATTCCAAAATGCCATTAGGCTGACTAATTAAAGATGTCATGTATCACAAATCTGAGAGAAACTGCCAGTACCAAGGATATGGATTGTTCAATATGGGAACTCTTTAAAAATAAGCTGAAATTTTTCTAGTTCAAGTTACCCTGTGCCAGCTTACTCCCTACATTTTTCCTTTCTTTTTTTTTTAATCTTTAACAATTTGGATATTTAAAAATACATAATAAAATACAGAAGATTGAACAGATACTAATGTTGCACCAAAGTTGTTTCTCTTCTTTTCGGAACTAGAATATGATGGACTGCCCTGCACAGTTCTGGATTAAAGCTACTGACTTCCTCTCTCGGAGGATGACTACTCTCCTGATATACTTGAGATGCCTGAAAAAAATAAACAACTTTATTACATTTGATGGGATTCTCAGCTACATTCTTCATCAGTTTTCACTTGTTCACTTCCAAGTACGGATCTCCTAAGGGGCTGTCTGTTTCCATTTGCTATATCTTTGATTCGACCTGAATGCTGGCCAGCGTGTGAACGGATTTGTGTAAAGAGAAATAATACCTGGGTGATCAAATCCCTGGTAAATTAAGTGGATATTGTCCAGTTTGTTTAGTGCTCGTGATCCTCGAGCTTTTCCAGACAGAAGCTTCTGGTCTGGAACCAGGGCCCCTCCGAACCCTGACCAGCCAGCTGTATCCAGCGCAGGTCGTCGGCTTCGGGTCAGCGGGGACTCGAACCTCACCGCTGGGGGAAAAGCCGGCCAAGTTTAGAGTGCTGGCTGCGGGCCACAGTTCATCAGCACCCACACGTTCCAGGTCACAGGCTAAGTAATTTGTCCAAAGTCACAAAGCTACTAAGAGACTGATCCGGGATTTGAACCCAGCCAGTCTTACTCCTGCTTTCCTACTCTGGAACACAGTGTGGTGTCTCTTAATAAAGCTCCGACGCCACAGGTGTTGCTGCTTTCTGAACAGCAAGAGTAAGCCTACACTGCTTCTGTACTTTCACAGGGTTTGCCCGATGGCTAATATTTAGTAAATAGAAGTTGAACTGAATTCTTGTCCAAAGTCAGTATTATCTCTTTATATAAGAAATGCAGAGTATTTGAATAAAAATGTAAATATTAGTATCAAATTTCACACAGGCATTCTCCAAGGGAGTTTTATTGGTTTAACACACAGAGAGAAGGCTTGGAGGCGGTGACCTTCTGGCCTCTCCGCTGGGCCTAGATGCTTAAATGGGCAATTTCTGGTCTCAGCCTGCAGAACGGCTCATTTCTGATACTTACCTGAAGAGGCAAAGAATCAGGCTTCCGGTTGTAAGCGAAATCAGGGAGACACTGTAGCCCAGCGTGTAAGTGGCTTTCACCAGAACGTAAAACGTGATCTACAAAGAAAGGAAAACACACGTGTGAACTTTCGGTGGCCGGTACTGGACAAAGCGTAGGCCCCAGATCCGACCACCTGCTTCCTTTCATGCAGGGCTCTGGGCTGCCCATCGCCAGGCGCACAAGAGACGGTGTTGTTTCACAGCCCACCTCCATTCTTCTTTTTTTTAAATGTTTATTCATGTTTGAGAGACAGAGACAGACCCGAGTGGGGGAGGGGCAGAGAGAGAGGGAGACAGAATCTGAAGCAGGTTACAGGCTGTGAGCTGTCAGCACAGAGCCCGACAAGGCGCTCAAATCCACAAACCGTGAGACTGTGACCTGAGCCCAAGTCAGCTGCTTAACTGACGGAGCCATCTAGGCTCCCAAGCCCACCTTCATTCTGAACCCAAACATTTTATTCGTGTCTTTAAACACCCAATTTTTTCCATAAAATTTATTGCTGATGGCTCTGTATGGGGAGGGCTGACTTGAAGGGGTCCCCAGCTTCACTGTCTGATCACTGTCCTGCTGCTGAGACCAGAGGGGTTTGGAGGGTGCTTCCCGTGAGAGTGCCCCAGAGATCACGGGTACTGGCTGGTTTGCAAACCTGTCTTCACTTAACCGGTTTATGCTGCCCTGGGCCCTGAGAGGGGGGCAAGGGGACACTCTGCATTGACCCTGATTTCTCCACAGCCCAGTTCACACCAGCTTAGTTCCAAACTCTAGACAGAGGGCTGTGCCCACCAGGGACGCCCTGAGCAGAGCCCTCACCCTGGGGTCGTCGAGCAAACTCGGGTGCAGCCTGGGGCAGGAGGGGCGGCCCAGGAGACCCTTGCTCCTGCAGCTTCACACGGCTTGGCCGCCTCTGCGGGTCAGCGGACCCCTGTGGGCTGGCCTGCAGCCACCGTTCGTCTGCTGTGCTGTTCTCTACCATCAGGGTGATGCCCTTCAGCGAGAGCTCTCCCTCGCTGTGTTACCCTCATCCCTGGAGGCTCACTGGTGGGTAATGACCACAACTGCAGCAATTTCCTCCTCCACACATCCCTAGAGGCAAGGGAATCAAGAACAAAAAAAACCTAACAGGCAACCGACAGAATGGGAGAAGATAGTGGCAAATGGCATATCAGATAAAGGGCTAGTATCCAAAATATACAAGGAGCTCACTCCATACACAAAAAATGAATAATCCAGTGAAGAAACGGGCAGAAGACCTGAATAGACACTTCTCCAAAGAGGACATCCAGATGGCCAACAGGCACATGAAATGATGCTCAGCGTCACTCAGCATCAGGGAAATTCAAATCAAAACCACACTGAGATACCACCTCACACCGGTCAGAGTCGCTAAAATGAACAAATCAAGAGACTATAGATGCTGGCGAGGGTGTGGAGAGACGGGCACCCTCCTACACTGTTGGTGGCAATGTAAACTGGTGCAGCCGCTCTGGAAAACAGTGTGGAGGTTCCTCAAAAAACTATCCATAGAACTCCCCTATGACCCAGCAATAGCACTGCTAGGGATCTACCCAAGGGATACAGGAGTGCTGAGGAATAGGAGCACATGTACCCCAATGTTCAGAGCGGCACTTTCTACAATAGCCAAATCATGGAAAGAGCCTAAATGTCCATCACCTGATGGATGGATCAAGAAGATGTGGCATAAAAAACACAATGGAGTATTACATGGCAATGAGAAAGAATGAAATCTGGCCATTTGTAGGAAAGTGGATGGACCTCGAGGGTGTCATGCTAAGCGAAATAAGTCAGGCAGAGAAGAAAAAATAGTGGGTAATGACATATTTCAGAAGTAAACCATACTATTTGGAAAACTGAGTTTCTAGGTAAGATTTCAGGAGAAAATGAAATTAATTGGTATAGCCTCTCAAATAGTTCAGGCAATCAAGGTTAGCTTGAGGTTTGATCTGGCAAGCTAATGTATTATCTGATTTCAGGAGGGTTTTTCCTTGTTGAACCTTAAGAGACAAACCAGGATCCCCATTTAGATTGTAAGGAGTCTGCACCTGTGATGACCCTGTTGTCATTCTTTTTAGCTCGAGAAGAGAGGAGACGGCGTGCTGGCATTCTGAAAGTGTTTTTGAAAACTCTAATTTTAAGTCTTTGTCCATTTTCTATTTTCTGTTCTGAGTGAGGGGTTATAAATAGGACTGGGGATTTTGTTTTGTGATAACAGTAAATAACTGGAAAATACAGTATTTCAAACCTACCCAAAGCACAGAAAACAACATAATATTTTTATAAATAATGTATACATATCAGATAATCTAATATATGCAAAACATGTAATATATGTTATATACATATTAATATATAACATCTGTAACACACCTACCAACAATCCACAAAACCAGAACAACAACGGAGTCAGACCCCGGGGATGCCCCAGGTAACCGGCCACTTACCTTGGGCTGGGGTGCTGACCCCCACGGCGCCTTCACAGGGTGTGTGCACGTGACGAACACCTTGTGCTAGTGTTCTGATGTTTTAATGAGTTTTACTCAGCGCACGTGCTGCATATAACTTTGATCACCCGTCACCTGTGCTGTTTGCTGCCCAGTATTTGCTTCACCTTGGTTTTTAGTACCTTCTGACTAATTTTACCATTGCTTTAAATAGTCAGTCTTTGCTAGGCCTCCTTATTTGTTTATTTATTCTTGCTTACATTCTTTCTTGATCTTCAGTTCTTCTTTCTGGCTTACTATTTTCCCCTGAAGCACATTCGTTGGATATTTTTAATGGGGGTCTGCTGGTTGTGGATCCTGTTAGCTTGGTTTTCTGAAACTTCTCTTCCCCTTTCCTTTCTGGGTGGACGGTCAGCTTCAGTACAGTCCTGAGTTGACGGTCATCTTCTCCAGGCCCTTGGAAGGCACCTGCTGTCTGCCCTGCTGCTCTTGTGCGTGCGGGGGCCGTCTGTCCTCGGTCTCAGGCATTGTCCAGCATCAGCACCATTGCCTGACCGTGGCTTTCTCCCTGACGGGGTGGTCACACTCTCCACATAGGAGGATTGGTGCATCTTTGAGCTATTAGCCACGGCATCCTCTCCGGCCAGGCCTGCCGTCAGACTGACCACCTGTCAGTGGTTCCCTCTCCCTGGCGCATCCGGCGCTGCGTCCGTGGTGGCCACACTCCTCACCCCAGAGCCTGCGGCTGAGCCCCTATGGACTGTATCTTCTTGACTTTTATTTTGAGGTCAATTTTTTTCTTAGATAAGGTCTGGCTAGAGCATCTTGTTTTGGGTTTATATTTATAATTCCCAGTTTTTAAAAAAACACTTCAAATGCACTTCTTTGTTTCCCATGCCTGCTGACTTCATTATCTGCACTTTTGAGGACGTAATCTCACTTGGTTACCTGCGGACTTTCATGCACAGTGGCTCCCTCTTTGTGTAGTTTGTGCATTTGGGAGATGAGCTTGTCCTCAGACTTGATCTATGGGACCTTGTGAGCCCTGGGCGAAGATGCTTCCTTCCAGGAGCACCTGCGTTTGCTTCTGCCAGGTACCCTGCGGCTTCTCGTTCAGGACACTTTACCTGAATGTCTCTGCTTAGGGCTTCTGTGCCAGGCAGAGGACACGCTCGGGAAAACCCAACTTGTGGGGGACACGCCTGTGGTGACAGATTCTTAGATTTTCCTCCTGGAAATCAAATATGGGTAAAAAACAAATCTTCCCTGTCACTTCCGTGGTCTGATTTTTGGTGTAGCTCCCAACTCCAGCCGCCCCCCGCCACCTGCACCTGGAGCCTCTCACCCAGCTCTCCGTGAGGACCCAGCAGTTGCCCTGGGAACCAGCCGCCCCCCTTGCCTGGCCCCTGATTCTCAGCTCTTGTATTGAGATTTGTTTCTACCTTCTTGAAATCTTAGCGGTGCATTTTTTTATTTCAAAAATTTTTTTAAGCATTTATTTAATTTTGAGAGACAGAGCATGAGCGGGGAAAGGCAGAGTGAGAGGGAGACACAGAATTGGAAGCAGGCTCCAGGCTCCGAGCTGTCAGCCCACAGCCCGACACGGGGCTCAAACCCACAAACCATGAGACCATGACCTGAGCCGAAGTCAGATGCTTAACCGATTGAGCCACCCAGGCGCCCCACCAGGTGTCATTTTAAAGCAACATTGTTACACCTTATTTAGCATTTTTGGGTAATTTGTTATATATGACTTTTATTTCTTGCTGAACACTTTTAGTATTACTGGTTCATTGAATTCATTCTGCCCAACACATTTACTGAGCACTTTTTGTTGTTTGTCTTACTGAGCACTTCATGGCAACCCGACACTGAGCAAGGTGTTCTGGGGACAGGATGAGTGAGAAGGGCCTTGCCCACGAGGGACTCAGACACAGTGTCACTGCCAGACTGTCCCAGGAGATAACGCATATGCTGGAAATGGCGATAGGTATGAATTAAAAAAATGTTTATGTGTTCACTAAAAAAAATGGAATAAAAGAAAAACAGAATATACACATTTCAATTTCTATTACTTTGCTTAAAGCTGGTGTAGATTTTAACCTGTCTTATGCTTTCAATCATTTAAGATGGCTTAATTCGGTTATTTGCAAATTGCCTTTGCTAAGCCCTTTGCAAAGCAGAACCGACCCCAGGGCGAGCTGGAGACCTCGATGGAAGGCAGCACGGGAGGAGTCTCGCCAGCACAGAGCACAGAACAGCCCTGGAGCAGCCCCTGAGAACCGCCAGGACCTGGGCTAACGGCCCGGGGTCACGTGCAGCAGACAGGAAACCTGCGCACAGCCGACTTTTAAGAGAATGAGTCAATTCACAAGAAAACAGTCTGGGGTGTCTGCTGGAGGCGGTAGGATGCACAACTTTTGGGGTCTTTTCTGGGTGCATCCAATCTGATGTATCAGCACCTATGTGGACAAAACTGAAGAATAAAAATTAATGTTTAGAACATGAACCCTGAAGAACTGTGTGGTTTTCATCTTTGATGAAAGTTTAAATTCATTTTCACTAGAAGTGGCTAGAACCAGCTAAGTGATTTCAAGACCACACAGAGGGTCTACACAGGTGGTTTGTCCCTAGGTTCCAGGGTCTTCCCGGGTCCTACTTCCCAACCCAGCTCCCGGGGGGTCCCTACTTGGACCCTTCACCTCAGCCTCCTCAGAGAGTGCACATCCCCATTTGGGGCCTTCTGAGTAAATGCTTATTTCTGAGAGTCTCCATGATCTGCGGTCTATTTTTGTCATGAATACCGAGTTTTATTCCGCATGACTTCCAGCTGCTCTCAGAGTGATGTCCAGACCCATTCTCACAGCCAACTTCGACCCAGGGCCCTGGACTCCCCCTTGCCCACAGAGGGAGTTCATCCAATAAGAAGAAAACTTTAAATATTAGCAAGACTGCTTACAAGAGAACTGATGGAAAGGCTTTTCCCTTTTACTCTGGGTCCAGATAAGACAAATGAAGAGTCATATGAGCTCCCAAGTGTTTTGATATATTGGAATTCATTGTGTATAAAAACCATCAATAAAAACACTGTTAAATTGCCCAGCACATTGCAGGGAATCATTAAATATTTGTAGGATGAATGAATGATTGCGCCGGCAGAGTAGAGAACAAAGGTAAATAGAACAGACACATAATCACATATATACAATCCTGTTTTTAAAGCTCATGGGACAGGATATATATGACTGTAAAGCTGAAAAGAGCAATGCAAGTAATGAATATCTCAGTTTTTTCTTAAATACACTTAAAAATTTTTTTTGTTTGTTTTTGAGAGAGAGAAACAGAGAGAGAGAGAGAGAGAGCAAGCAGGGAAGAGACAGAGAGAGAGGGAGACAGAGGATCTGAAGCAGGCTCCGCACTGACAGCACAGAGCCTGATGTGGGGCTCAGATTCACAAATGGTAAGATCACGACCTGAGCTGAGGTCAGATGCTTAACTGACTGAGCCACCCAGGCGCCCCTTAAATATACTTTTAAAGAATAAAATTAGAATTCATTTGAAAAAATTTTAAATGGGAACAATTCATAACAAATGTGTCATAATTATAATGAGAGGCAGAATTACAGTCTTAAATGTCATTGTTAATAAATAAGAAGCTAAAGCATCAGTGAAAGGAGCCAGAAAAATAATAGAACAACCCAAGTCAAATAACAAGGAAGTCAGGATGGGAACACAGTCAGAATCCATAGGCCAGGGCTCCCAGGAGACGGGCCCACGAGGACTAGTTTTTGAGTGTGTATCTGACATTAAGTATGGAAGCTCGAGGACAGCAAGGACTCTGTAAACACTTGCTGATGTACGTGAGTTAGGAAATGGTCAGACTTACAATACCACAGAGCAGTGTAGGCCAATATAATAGATGCATTTGCCAAGTATCAAAAGGAGAAAAATAATGAGAAATAAATATCTAAATTGCATTTTATACTCACACTCACATGTTTTAATTAAAGTACTAAACTCTGTGCTAACAAAGTAAAAATTTTAAGAAAATGGATAATATTCTGGGAGTGTAAAAATAATCACGATAGATTTGAGAAAACCCTAAAAATACCAATAGCCAACACAGAAATCTTTAAAAAGCTGATGACACACAATCTGTACAAGTGGCCCTGGACCCAGCAGCTTTCACAGGTGACACCGTGTCTAAGCCAAACCATCCCTGGGACAGAAAAATCATGTCAGAGCAAAATAACAAGGGAAAAGCATAGCATTTTATTTATGAAACTATCGTACGTCTGGTATCAAAACCAGACAATATACAAAACAAACAATACAAATTAACAAAAATTATAGGCTGATTTCCCTTATGTCTCACAGATCTGCACCCTCCTCCTCGGCCCACCTCCCTGAGCGGACAGCGCTGTGTCAGCCTCACGCCCGCCCTGTGTGGACATCTGCCTCTCCTCGGGGTGGACGGGCCTCTCTGGCAGCCCCTGCTGGGCTCCCAGCACCATTCCCTCCTTGTCCTCCTCCTCCTTCTCCAAAGTATCGACGGGTTCCCACGTGGCTCCTGCTCTCCACACACCCTCTCTGCAGGGTCTCGGCTGCCACACGAGGTGCTGGCTCACAGGTCAGAACGTCTGGTCCCGACTTCTCTGGCACTTCCAGGCATTCTGTACTCTGGCCTTCTAGAACATTCTACCTATGCATTTCTAGGCGTCTAACACTCAGCATGCTTGAAAACTGGTGCACAAACACGCTGCTTCTTCTGCAGCACTTGGCCTTAAATCTGGCCCTGCTAATGCCCACCCCATTTCCTGACACCAGCACAGAAATTCAGGATCATCTCTGTGTGTGGTCTGCCCCACACGCTTCCAAGCAGTCAGCAAACCCTACCACGCAGCGGAGGGACAGTCTTACTCTGAGCTTGCCTCCTTCCCATCCACGCAGCACACGCCCTCTGCGTTCCATCCACCCCGAGGGCACCGGTCCCTCGGCCCACAGAGCAGCTTCTGTGCCACAGTTTCCAAGCTTGGGTGCATGTGAGGACTTCTGGTGCCCAGGTGCCGCCTGCAGAGACTCACTTTCTGGTCTTGGTGGGGCCTCGGCCCCCGGTGACTTCCATGTGCTTCTGGGTCTGAGGACCATGCTACCAGCGGTTGCCCCAGTGTGACCCCCAGAAGGGCAGAGACAGCAATACCCAGGGACTAGTCGAAACGCAAACTCTCTGACCCACCTGTCCCCACCTGTCCCAGAACCAGAACCCTGAAGGTGTGGCCCTCCAGGTGAATCTGATGCAGCTGCAGTTCTAGAACCTCTGGTCTACACCGCAGACAGGGTTGAAATGCAAGCGTGGCCTTTCCCGTCCCTGCCCCAAACCCGGCACAGAGGCTCCTGCTTGTGAGTGAAGCCATAACAGGCACCTGCCGGCCCCTCAAGCTCGCATCCCCTACGAGGAGCAGGGAGCAAGTGCGATCCACACGCTGTGTGTTTGCTTTTCCATCTTTATTCTCCTACCCACCCCTCAGCAGTTATTATGACGGGCCCTCCTCTGGGAAGCCACCCTCCCGGGTCCCGTCCTGCCCTCACCAGGTTGTGCCTCGGTGGCTGGAGCTCTGTGAGAATAGGCACAAATCTTGTCCCCTTCCCGACCCAGTCTCCACTGGGCCCCTGGGAACTCAAGAGGAAAAGCCTTCAGGGTTTTCAAATCTCTCATTACCGTGTCATCCGATCTGCAGATTGTGGGGAAACAGGCCGGGGTGACTGTCTCTGCCGAGCAGAGAGGGGACCCACAGCTTAGGGGCAGTGAATGAGTGGCGTGGGAGGGGTGGGTTTGGACGCCTGGTGCTGACCCCCGAGTCTCGGTCCCTCCCTGGGAAACGGGAAGGACAGCACCAGGCCCCTTTTCTTAAGGACTCGCTGACTTAGCACCGGAGCAGGGCGCCTGACCACGTAAGGGCCTGGCCCCTGGGCCTTCCCTGAGCGTTCTCGCAGGAATGCCTGGGGCCGGGCCGGGCTGAGCACAGAGCTCTTCAAACACAGTGAGCAGGTAAGCCTGAAGTGCCTCGATCAGAGCCGCTTCAGTGCCCGCAGGGGCCCAGAGCTGCCCAGGACTCTGATGCGGCCACCCTCTCCTTGCCCAGCAGACACGTGCTGCCTCCAGAACAAGGTCTCTCCGGGGCTCCACACACCTCTCAGATCCCGAGTCTTGCACTTCTTCCAGATTTTCCCAAGACTACCGAGAGGCCAGGGCCATTTGGCCGCATCTCTGCTCTCTGAAGACTCTGCTGATGGGGCACCGATGGGAAAGTAATGTGGCTCCGTTTCCACATGCGGATGAGGTGGTGCGTTTGGGCCCTGCCGTCAGCCCGTGGACATAGCCACCACGGGTCAATCCAGTGGGTGAACTGGCTTTGTTTTTTCCTCCAGTGAACAGACGTAACGGATGTCCTGTGCGGGGCTGCAGGTGCTGTCCCAGAACTAAACCGCCCGCTCCGAGGCAGAGCGAGAGCCGGGGGTCAGGGCACTTGAGTGCGTCCAGGCAGATGTGCGAGGACGCTGGTGATGGTGAGGGCGCAGTGCCCTGGCTCACAGCCCCCGTGCACCGGTGGCTGGTGACAAGGGAGCGTCTCCATCTGAAGGGGTCCCAAGTGAAGAGGACCTCGAGGTCCGATGCTTCAGCACATGCTACCACAGCTGAACACTTGCTTTCCTGTTTGATTTGGTCTTTTTAGCATCATACTGCTTCCCCTCAGACAGCTCGGGGAGGCACGGCCTCCACTGTGTGGAGACAGGCGCCTGGTGGGAAGACCCTGGCCTGGGGGGAACCCAGCAATGACGTCGTGATGTTTTCTTACACAGAGAGGGCTGCGAACACTAACGGGCACTGAGAGCCACAGCACGGGGACGCCCTGAGGCCGAGCAGCCACGCGGCCATGCTCCATGCCCTCCGCAGGAGCACCAGGAGGACCTCGGGTCCCCTGAGGGTGAAGAACCACGTGTATGATCACATATTTGAGGCTGATTTTCTTAAAAGGTATCTGAAAAGGTTTTCTTCTTCTTCATCATCATCATCATCATCATCATCATCACCAAATCGGGAAGGAAGACAAAACAGTCCAGGAACACTTCCCCTTTTCAATACTTCTGAGACGCCGGAGGCTCTGGGGGCAGGGGTGTGGGGTAGGCCGTGGGGGGGGCGGGACCCTCCACTCTGAGTCACTTCGGAGTTGGGGAGGCAGGCTCTATGTTCAGCCTTTACCCGAGAGGCGGTGACGTCCCAGCAAGTGGCCGGGCTGGCCCTTCCCTGTCAGCCCGTCACCGGGATGCTTCCAGAACAGTACGGCACTTTCGCTGGACAAGGTGATGTCTATGTCTTCTTCTAATTCTCCACTGGGTGCGCTGGTGGTACAAGGCCAGACTGGGCCCTTCTCAGAACGCCGGGGCCCAGACAATGTTTCCTAAACAGCGAGCCATAACGAGGTGACCACACACTCGGATTTGCCCAGGCCGGGCCTGGCTTGCATCTGGTGTCCTGGAGTAATTATTAATAGCCCCTCCTTTCTCACTCTCGAGGGGCCAGGTTTGGCTGACATATGATACTGTCATCCTATTTATAACCCATTAGTAGGTTATGTAATCCATTTAGTGGGCAAAGACCTACGTTTGAAGAGTATTTGAGAAAGTGTGGTTTTCTGAACGTTTGTGCCGGGTTGCAGTGTGAAATGCATTTCCAACTGTGCACTTTAATCAAAGGCGTTGAAAGCCCCTTGGCTAAACCAGAGACTCATGACCCAGCCTTGCACCATCTCAGAAGCTTTCTGGTGAGAGTGTGCCCACCTCTCGCCTCTCTCTTCAGCAAACTCAAGAGACAGACACACAGCTGTGTTCTCTTCTGAACCTACGGATGCCTCATCACATGCATCACTGCCTGGAAAACCGTGGTTTCTCCCGGAAGAAGATTAGCCTGCCCGTCGCAAGTACTCCTTTGCACCAGCAGCAAAAGAAACAGCACTGAGCTCAGATAGCATCTGTCTCAGGGTGGGGCCCACACGACTCCTGCCCTCCGGGTGGGGCCCACACGGCTCCTGCCCTCCGGGTGGGGCCCACACGGCTCCTGCCCTCCGGGTGGGGCCCACACGGCTCCTGCCCTCCGGGTGGGGCCCACACGGCTCCTGCGCTCCGGGTGCACCAAGTCTTGCAGGTACACAAGACCAACGCATGCCTGAAAAATGAACGAGTAAGTGCTAAGCTGCCTTTCTAACTCCAGATTCAGACTGTTCTGAGGAGGGGCAAGAGGGAGGTGGAGGGAGCCGGCGGAGCGCAGGTCCAGGCTGGAGGGAAGGCGCAAGCCTGGGGGACCCTGGGCAGGCAGAGCAGGGATGTCTGGGCCCCCGGGGAGGCAGCCCCGGTGACCGCTCACTCTGCTTCTCCCCCGGTGGCCGCAGGCAGGGGCTGAGGGCTGTGCCGCTTCACACTGCACGACACCCTGATGTGCCCACCGGTCCTGGGGCCTTTGCCTGGGGGTGGCTTCTGGGCTCAGGTGCGGCAGGGTTTCGGGACCCTATGGACCAGCAGTCCTTTGTTTCAGAAACAAGGAGGTGCCTAGTCTCGCCTTAAAGAGGAAGCCTCAGGCTTTCTTTGTTTTAAAACAAATGTGTTAGCGATCTTTAGAAACACTTCCTATTTTCTGGGGGAATGTGGTCCAAGGTTCCATTTTTTCCTGAGTGAAAGGCAGGACATCAAAGCCCCTTCCCAAGACTTACACCCTGACTCAAGGGGCAGGATGAAGCTCAGGATCACACGTTGTAAAATGTAGCAAGTTGAAGTTTCCTTCTCTCTGGTTCTTGGCAAAATATCGTTTGTTTAAGACCCATCCATTCTGCTACAAGCCTTCTGCTCGGGAGACTGAGCAATATTCAAACAATGCTGCGGCTTCTATCATCCAAAACGTACCACAAAGTTCCTGCACTTCTCCCAGCAACCTTGGGAAAGAGACGCGCTGAACCTTATCGCCATGTTCCCATTACACAGATGAGGAACTTGAGCCCTGGGAGGGAGAAGCAAGTTTGAGGACACATGGCCCTCGCGTTGCAGAGCTGAGACTCGAGCCCGAGCCGCACGTGTCTCCCTCCGTGAGACCACAGTTACTCTTCTGTTTCGACTGTTTTTCTTCACGAGGAACTAGCCCCTCCATCCTGATAATGAGTAGAAGTCTGAACGACTTGAAAAATCTACTGCTCTTCATGGATCTGCAAGGGAGGGGAGGACACAGGATGAAGTGCTGCCCAGGACTGGACAGACGGACGGTCGCAGGCAGTCACTGCCAGGCAGTCACGAGACTTAGGATGGTTGGGCTGAGGTAATCCGGTGGGCCTGGTGCTGGCAGGAGGTCAGGCAAACGTGTCTGTGGAACAAAGCTTAACCGGGACAGAGACCCACATAGGTGGGCACCGAAACCTGACAAAGGGGTGGAGTTCAGTGGAGGAAGGACAGTCTCTGTCACATGCTACTGAACGGCTGGACGTCCGCACGCAAAACATAACAGACACCCAGATCTCACACCTGCATAAAAATAACGTGGAACGGATCTCGGACCCAAATGTAAAATGCAAAACTGAACCTCCTGGAAGATGTCGAAGGTGAGAACGGAGACGCCCCCAGGTGTGGTTATGCCTTTGTAGCCCAAGCCCGGCCGGCGCGGTCCGCGGGAGGAGCCGTCGGTGCGCTGGGCTTCATCAAAACCGCCCGCGCTGCCTGCGGAAGCCCAGGTCCGAGAGCGGAAGGCCAGCGCGGGCTGCAGGTGCACCGACACACGACTGTCACTCCAAGCACACAAAGACCCCCAAACTCAACAGGGAGAAAATAAACAACCCCGTTTCAACAAAACGGGCCAAACACCTTAACAGACAGCTCACGGAGAACACGTACAGACGGCAAGAAGCGCACAGAGCTGCTCCGCACAAGCGCACAGGCCGCGTTTCCGGGGAGCCGAGAGCCGCACCCACAGCCCCCGGGGCGGCGGGCACGCTCCCCGCCGAGCCCCACGCGTGAACGCCCCGTGAACACCAGACAACACGAGGGCTCGTTCCCTTCTGCTCCGCTTCCCCCAACCAGAAAATGACGATAACCACAGCGCTGTGTGTCCTGGCGCATCGGGATTAAACGAGACATGTAGAGCTTAGTAACTGCTCTTAGGAAGTGATTTATGTTACATGGCTTGACTTTATAAATAAAACCATTTTTATAATGAAAGAGATTTTAAAAGTTATTAATGCAGTGACCCAAGTCCTTGTTCAGTTGAAGAAATAGTTCTCAAACCTCCTCTGTGGGTGTTGTGTGGTCACAGAAAAGGTCAGAACACGTTGGGGAGCGGTCTCCTCTTCCCCACACAGCCCCCACTGGCATTGCCGTGGGAGGGGAGGGGTCAGGGCAGGGGCCCCAAGCCAGAGCATCTTCGTGGGAGATTCTGGCTGGTCAGAGGAAGGCTGGACAGAGGCAGTGGGAGAGCCTGGGGCTGTGGATCGGGACCTTCTCCAGTCCCTGAAGCTCCACTTTCAGAGTCAAGGAGAGGCGGGCACCCATCCTGCCTGCAGCCACCAGAGACACCTGGGCATCAGGGACAGTCCTCACGCCTGATGGGCGCTGGGCTCCACGGGTCAGAGGGCACAGGAGGGCACATGAGAGCTCGGTGCTGATGATCCAGGAGCTGTGTGTGACCAGCAGGGGTCTGTCACGGCGTCTCATGCCCTCTTCTCCTCCGTGCGGTCACTGGGTCTCTGAGGATGGAGCAGACATCTGGAAAATGCCTCACAGAGGAGTGGGTGACGTCCAAGATTGTCCAGTGTCTCCTGCTCTGAAAAAGGCTGATGGTCCAGAGAAGCTCTGCCGTTAGTTAGCTTGGGGCCCATGGAGACGATGGCGGTGTGATTCTGCAGTCTCTTCATGCACGGCTGCGCGGTGGCTTTTTCAAGAGGAGAGGCTCTGTGCGGAGGGTCGTGTGGGGAGGGGCTCCCACACGGCTCAGCCTGCACTGCTGCCCCTTATTTTAAGAAACTACATGGAACAGTCCTATGTGGGTGCGGAGGGCTCAGAGGAAAACTTATTTTTTTTTAAACCGAAATATGACATTTCATAGGTAAACAGTCATTGGTATTTTGGGGCATTTTACCCCACTGACACCTGAATGTCATTATGAGAAACATCAGGCAGATCCCGACAGACCGCCATTTACAAAGTCACAGGCCTATGTTCTTCAGAATCACAACGTCATGCAAGGAAAGGCTGAGGAGTGTTCCACATCGAGGAACACTGAAGAGTCACGACCGCCCAGTGCCCCACATGACCTCGTACCGGGACGCTGACAGACACGGGGCCGCGGTGGCAGATTAGATATCACTGAATTCCCTAAACTGGAGAACAGAGCTGAGGTTATATCAGACAACATCCTCACCTTCAAAAAATATGCCCCCACATTTTGAGAGGTAAAAGGGCATGTACATGCAGCCCACTAACCATGGCAATGGACCTGCTGCACCCACAGCTCGCCGGGACCCAGCTCGCCGGGACACAGGTCACCGGGACACAGCTCGCCGGGACCCAGCTCGCCGGGACCCAGCAGCGCAGACGTGGTAAGACGCTGACTGGAGAATCCGCCTGGCGACGGGCGGGTTCCCTGCGCCATCTGAGCATGTAAATTACGTCAAAACAGGTCATACAACAGGCTCAACAGAGAAGAGGGGACAGTCAGGCCTCCTCATTGTCCCAACAAAGTCCAAGGTTAAAAGGCAAATGTAACTGAGAAATGATTTGACAAACTTGGCATACATGTAAGTGTTTTATTTTGTTTTTGGACTAAAATTAGATTTTATATGAATACAAAAGTAACATATGCTTACTTCTGAGAAAGTAGAAAATGGAACAAAGAGACTTAAAGGGAAGGAACACAGCTATTACAAAGACCTCCTGGCCACCAAGAGTTCCTGTCCTGTGTTAACTGGGTCCCTGGCTCCCCGAGTGTCCAGCCACGATATCCTCGAAGCATCCGAGTGACTGACCATCAGTAGGTGAACTGCGTCCCGACTTTGTCTTCCTTTCGCTGGCTCTTTAACAGAGCTCCCTAGTCCCCAGGGAGGCAGTACCGCCGGTTTCCATCCTTTCTTCGGTTATTTCAGTTAGTCCTGAAATGTGTACTTCAAAAGGAGAAGATGGTCGGACTGTCCAGCGAATAGCCTGCTTGTTCCCCAGCCAGACAGAGGACCAGTGCCTTCCCTCCTGTCCCCACCTAAGGGCCCAGGCAGGGCACCCAGCACCCCAGGCCCACAGACTGCCAGACGCCTGAGCCCCAAATGCCTGTCTCCCCCAGGCAAGGCTGCTCATGGACAAGCCCAGTGAAAAGGGAGCACCAAGGAGGTCAGACCCTTCCCAGGGGCACCGTTCTGGGCCCAGACCAGTCTGGTGCTGCCCACCCTTCTGCCAGCGTTTCAGCCCAGCTCTGTGGACACACCCATCCCCACCATTGTTTTACGAGAAAGAGGCCTGGGCTCACCAGGGCCCTGGGCGCGTGGCTGAGCCTTGCCAGCCCTGTGAGACTGCCTAGGTCTCCTTCTCTGATGACAGATTCTTTATATCCCTTCTTAACTTCTCATTCTGTTTCTCCTTTGGCCTTGGAAAGACTCCTTCCTTTGCTGGGCAAGTATTACGCATCATTTACAGGTTCAGTTAAAACTAGCATAAAACTAGCTAGTAACTGTGTCTGTCTAATGAATCTTCTGAATCACGTTTCTGCTCATGGTCAGATTTCTGCCTGGACCTGAGCAGCTTCTCACGCGAGTCAGGCTCTGCCCCCGCGGGCAGCGTGGTGTTGTGTGCTCTGGTTACGGCGTTCTGACCCCACCCTCCTGCAGACGCGGCCCCTCCGTGTCCTGTCTGAATCTCTGAGCCCGGTCTTGATGGCCTTGCTGTCCAGGATTCCAGAGTCACCCACTGCCGAGGGGCAGTCCCTCTCCACTGGACTCGCACGTCCCTGGCAACCACCCCCGGAAGCTGGGAAGCTCCCTCCTGCCATCTGATGTGAAATGAGGCAGACGCGGCCCTTGGAGCTTCTTCAGAAGCTCTTGTTCAGAAGCTGAATTTAATTGGCAACTGTAAGGGAAGCAAACAGGGGGTGTGGGCGTCCCAGGTCTTGGGTCAGTTGGCATACTCATGTCGGCTACCTGGAGGCACAACGCTGCCACGTTCAGGGCTCCAGCCCTGGCTCCACATCCTGTGGGCAGATGCTCAGCACGTCTCTGAGGGCCCCCCCGTCCCCAGCAGCGGGCTAGCATCGTGCTCCTTGAGGTCCTTCTGAGGGCCAATGAGAGGCCAAAGAGCACCTGCCCCGGGAGCACCACAGACGCCAGAGCGGCCGCGATCCTTGTTGTCGAGGTAGGGAGCCTCGGGGAGGCCGCACCGGCGGTTAGCAGACAGAGCTACTGGTATGTCTGAAAGCTGAGAGGAGAGTGCAAAAATATTTTTAGGAATATGGCATAATATGGAAGAAATGTGTCCACTTGATGCATGGGGAGGCTGAGATGCCAGACAGTTCTCCTGGCTAAATTTAGCTGAAGTGCTCTTTATTGAAGAACTATGTTAGCAAATACATAACACAGGAGACACATGGAGTGCACCGCCTTGGGTGTCCGCTACTCAGAGGACGCCAGTGTGTCGCCAGGGCTGCTGTCCTTTGGCCGGGTGGCCTGCACAGCTGGAGGGCAGAGGCATGCATGGTGACTAAAACCCTGGGTCAGGGGCAGCCCTGGGTCCTTCAAGATTCATCTGGAAGACTCCTGATACTCAGGGAAGGGAGGCACTTCTGGCCCCATGGAGACTTGTGGTTGCTAACTTCTAGGTGTTTCCGTGTTTCACCAGTTCTCAGCAGTCCCGGGAGGTCAGAGAGGTATAGACATTGGGCAGCGGGTAGCAAACGAATGTAGGGAGGCTGGCTGGAGGAGTGCCTCCGCCTGGGGCCTCAAGACAGCCTTCACTGGAGGAAAAAAGCCCAGAGACTGGGATCTGGCCCATGTGCTATGGCAGGGAGCTGCCCTGGTCTGGAGAGCCCTGGGGCGGGAGACGGCCCTGGAGGGATGGGTGACCAGGCATGTAACTCCAGGTGGAGGGACTCTGACTGGAAGTCCTGCCTGAGGCTGAGAACGTGACGCCAGGACAGCCCCTTCAGTGCAGGAGACCCTCAGCTCCCATGAGTGGTGACACCCACATGCCCCCTAAAAGGGTAGGGGGGCCACTGAGAGGGCCTTGTGGTCTACCCCTGACCTGCTTTTCCCTGTAACATTCCACAGGCTGGGGCCTGGGGAAGGACAGAGGGCAGCTGTTGGTGTGTGACCTTGGGGGTCACAGGGGCACTCTGAAATCCCGTAACGGATGAGGCCCTTTATGCAAGGACCCGAAGACTAAAGGCCCCAGAGGAAAGTGCTCCCACCCCAAGGCACACGCCTGAGGGTGGTTTTGGTGGGGGAAGGACACAGACTAGGAAGACTGGCGTATGGAAACCCGGGACCCGGTGACGAGGGAGTCGGAGCCAAGTCTGGCCAGCTTCACGATTTCCCCGTGGCTTGTGAGGCCCAGAGAACTGAGGCCCAGACCACTGCCAGACCTCCTTGCAACTCAAGGGCCGTCTTGGTCCAGCAAGAAGCAGCGTCACCGGCATCGTTCCCCCCGTTGTCTGGTAGGCCTCAGGGGTCTTCGGACTCTCTTCTCCTCCGTGGGTCTCCCCTTCCTGACTCCGTTTTATTTTGTGATTCCTTTGCCATTGTCGGCAAGCCTGTGGCTTTTGTGGAGGCTAATTTTTTTCTTGAACTTGATTAATTGTGAAGCCCACAAAGACTGTACACACAACAGCCGGAGCAGAGCGGCTGCGTGAGAGCAGGAAATCCAATTAAAATCATAAAACTGGGGGGAGAGTGAGCCGCTGACGAGATGAGGAGTGACAGCAGAGGCCGAGTTCACCGGGCCCACGGGCAAGGCTGCCCCGTCACCCCTGGCGCCCGAGGGGTCCCAGCGGGGCTCGGACCCGCCGGCCCTCTGCGAGGCCGCCACACCACACACTGTCTGCCTCCAACAGGATTCCTTAAATAAGCAAGTATTCGAGCTATTTGAACAGCGGAAACTGCAATCAGGGAGAAAAATTATTCACTTGGTTTTGTGCCATCATTTTCTTCTCTTGTACACGTTAAAATATTTTGACTTTCTAATCCATTAGTAGGGAGTATGCATTCATGATATTTGTAGAATCTCTGAAATGTTTAACCAAGAAGACAAATAGCTCTTCAAACAGGATGGAAAGCATCAGGAAAGCAGGGATGCTCTGTGCTTCACGCCGGCAGGATTTCGTTACAGGATTTTCCAAGGGCCGAGCAGACCTGGAGGAGTTTTCCATCAGTGTCCCTGGGAACGGCCGGCTACAGTGTGACCCAGGGGAAATGTGGGAAGGCGGGGCTGCCGGCTTTGACGGGGAGCACGCTGATACTGCCTAGCTGTCAGTCAGCTCCCAGCTCCGGCCCACCCGCGACACCAGCACAGCCACGACGGTTCCTGGTAACTGAGGACAGACTCCGAGCACGGCAGTCCCCAAGAAGCGCTTGTTTGTGGAATGAATGAATGAGGGCGGGCCCACCCTCTTACAGGGAGCTGCAGCTGGTTCTAGGTCCTGGGACATTGGGCTGCCCCCCCCCCCCAGCTCAGGTGTCTGGGTGCCTGCACACGGTGCAAGGAGAGGTGTGGGTGGTGGAACGTGGATGTCTGAGCAGGCGAGAAGGAAGATCCGATGGGGCGCTCCATGGAGCTAAATGCTGAATACGTGGCGACCTGGGTGGCTCGTGGGCTCAGCATCTGACCCTTGATTTCAGCTCAGGTCATGATCTCAGTCTGTGGGTTAGAGCCCCACATCGGGCTCTGTCCTGACAGTGTAGAGCCTGTTTGGGATTCTCTCTCCCTCTCTCTCTGCCTCTTTCCTACTTGTTCTCTCTCTCTTTCTCTCAGAATAAATTAACTTTAAAACTTTTTCTGAATACATTGCATTTTTGTGACGTCCCAAGAGCTGCTCTGTGTCTACGCTTCTCTGGTCGCAAGCCTGGGGAGGGTGGGACACCATTCCCCGTGTGCTCGGGGACTGCGGGATGGAGTGCGTGGTGCGGTTCCCGGTGTCCCCGGCACACACAGGCCGCGAAGCAGCTCCCGTCGGCCAGAGAGAACGCAGGCGCCACAGAGGACACCGCATGCTAAAGGGAAGTGGAATACATTTGACGCAGAGAAGCTAAATTTCAGTGACCGTGTCATGTTTTCTCTAAGCCTCGGTTTTTCCATCTGTAAGGTGGGATGTCATGAAAACTAGATAAGAGGTGGGGGAAAGGAGGGCAGGTTAGTCAAAGTGCATAAACTTTCAGGTAGAAGATGAATGAGCTCTGTGTCTCAGCAAAATGAAGGCAAATGTGTGAGGTGATGGATAATTAGCTCGATTGAGGGAATCATTTTACAACGTATGTGTGCATCCACACATCGAACATCACACCGTGTACGGACCGCCTGTGCGGTGGGGTTGGTTCCAGAACACCACAGGAAAGCCAGTATGCAATAAAGGGAGTCAGTTTGGTCTCCCAGTGCTTATAAAGGTTATGTTTACACCATCCTGTAGTTTCTTAGCTGTACAACAGCATTATGTCTAAGAAAATAATGTGCATACCTCAGTTAAAAAATACTTTACTGTTAAAAATGTTAATCATCATCTGAGCTTTCAGTGAGTCATAATCACTGATCACAGATCATCATAACAAATATAATAATACTGAAAAAGTTTGAAATACTGTCAGAATTAGCAAAATGTGACGCAGAGAGACTAAGTAAGCAAAAGCTTCTGGGAAAATGGCCTCCGGAGACTTACTTGACACAGGTTTGCCACAACCTTCAACTTGTAAAAACACAGTATCTGCCGAGTGCAGTAAAATGAGATGCGCCCGTACCTTGAACACATACGATGTTTGCTGGCCAATAATACCTCAGTGGAAACAGACCACGTGAGATAATACTGGGGACTGACCAGTGTCCACCACACCAGCACTCCCCTCACGGACTACGGGCCGGGCCGCAGGAGACTATCTTCCAATTAGTGAGATATTGGCTAAAATGTAAGGTGCTTCCTCTTCTAGAGTTTAATAACGTGGTGGGAAAAATTGACTTTAAGCCATGACCCTTAGTGAGGAGAGCAGACAGCCCGTCTATGAGGGAGGAGCATGAAAGACGACCCCGCAGGAAATCACATCTGACAGTGACACCAGTACAGTCCCACCGATGCCAGGACGGCAGGGCCCAGGGCTGGCGGGAGGTGACAGTGACATGCACGAGGAGCTATGTACTCCCTCGGGCTCCTTCGAAGGGCCTCGAGAACGTTCCCACACAGAGGATGTCTGCAGGAAACATGCATAAAACACACCCCGATTTCAGGGGTAGAACGTGTTCACTTGTCTGTGTGGTGTTAGAGGGTGAATGAATGCACCCCAAGAGCAGGACAGTGATCCGGTTTCCTCGAGGCCAACAGAGTAAAGCCACCAGGGTACAACGTGCAGGGTGTATGTTCAGGAAAGAACAGCGACTCCAGCCCAGACGGGGCCCTCAGCAGACTCGAGCAGACTTGACTGGACACATCATGTAAGTGGTCACATTCTCAGAGAAAAGGCTCATCTTGAGCGCACTGCCACGGCCCCCTTACACACGCTGGCCACCAGCACAGCTCCCAGCGCGACGTGGGCACTGTTGGCCAGGGACACGCTCGGCCTCTCGGTTTGCAAACGCGCTGCATTCTCGGTTCTGCCCCTGCTGCTGGCTCAGGCTCACACAACTGCGGCGGGGCTGCTCAGCAGCCCGCCCTGTGGCAAAGCTTCAGATGGGCCGCAGAAACCCATCAGAGGAATGGATCTTGTTAAAGCTCATGTCAGACAGGCAGCGCCACTCAGACACACTAAAGGTAGGCGAAGAGAGGCTTCTGCCTCCAAAATGCCAGAATAAGAAATGACTCCAAGTGCCCGGCACAGAACTGAAATGGGGCAGTTACGAAGCAGGACGGCTCTTTGGAGGAAAGGAAATCTGCATAACTCTCGCAGGGCAGCAAATGGATGTTGTTTCGTGTGCACTTCTGGAAAAGGGACTAAAAAGTGCAGGGAACCACGCAGGGGTCCTTACCTTGCTCTCGTCCTCAGGGTCATTATACCCGCATGCGTCTATGAAATCTGGAAACATCTCTGACCACCCATCACTTGTGCAGTTTTTGCTTATGTTTCCTGGAAGGTAAAGTTCAGGTGTTAGGTCTGTGGGCCCACGACAGCTGGCCTGAGTAGCGGCGGCGCAGGCAGGGCTTGGCGCCAGGGGTGTTCGCCTGCCCGGGCTTCCCACCCGGGCAGTCTGGGTTGTGCAGGGCCTCCCGGGCTCACGGGAGAGCTTCTGTGTCACGAGGCACAGGTGCGGGGTGACAGTAGCTATGCTGGTGACCGCTGCAGTGGCCGGTGCTGTCCTTACGGAGAACAGTGAACATGACCAGCTCGTGTTCTGCCCCATGATGGACCGGCCCGGGGCCCGCTGCTCCGTGCCACCCCGTTCTGTGCACTCCCTCAGCCGCTGCCCCGGGCGCAGTGACCAGAGCGCACGCGCAGGCATCGCTGACCACTAGTGTTGGAGGAAGAGACTCTGGGTCTAAGATTCAAATCACATGAAATAAAGGCAGTTTTGATCTAATAGTACCATTGTTTTGCTCCTAATTAATGTAAACGTGTTTGCCAAACTCAGGAAGGCAACGTTCCCTCAGGCTACTTAAATGAAAGTGTCCTCAGCAGGTGAGCACAGTCACTGAGTGGTGACTTCTGATGGGCACTGGTGACCTGGTGGGGCTGGGGCTCGCTGGGTGGGCTTTGGGCCGCTGTAGACAGGAGGCCCTTCCTGCCTTGGCGATCGCTACCAGCAGCTGACCCCCTAGAGTGTCCCTGTGACTCAGCCCTGTGGGTTTCATCTCCACCCACAGGAGCCAAATCCGTGAGGCAGACTTGGTGGGCATGACTATGCCCATTTTACACCTGGGAAAATGAGCTTCCGAGGGTTCTGTCACACGCCCGAGGTTCTGTAAATGACTGAGTGGCCGAGATAGGTTTTCGAACTCAAAAATTCCTTATTTTGCTGTATATTACATGTTGCCTACATGTTCACTGCTTTGACTGAATAGTCAGACAAAATCAAGTGCAAAGCACACTCACATCGAGGTGCCAATATGTGTGAGCGATTCCCGGCATGCTGTGCGGAGGCAGGCGGGGAGGGCCCAGACCCTGACCTGCTGGCAGGCGGGGAGGGGGTCTCACCAAAGCTTCCGGCAGCATCTCCTGGCCTTGTGCTGCCCAGTCGCTCTCCAACACCACCATCCCAGGCATTTTTCTGATTCCAGGCCCCAACCCTCCTCCTGCTCCAGCTCCAGAGGGAGCCCCACAGGGGCCTGGGGGCGGCTGGAGGGCAAGGACCATAGTGGAGAGTGAAGGGAAGACAGAGTCTTGAGAGATGTGGTCCCACTGCTCTATTTTATAGAAAGGGAGACTGAGGCCCACAGGAGATGAGGATCTGCAGTCAGGAGTCAGAACAGCAGTGGGAGGGGCTGTGGCTCCAGATTGCTCACCGAGCTCCTGCCGTGTGCCAGGCTTGGTGCTGAGGCCCCCGTTTAAGCCTGATGACTCCATGGGGGGCCCTTCAAAGGTCCTATGTCACAAGAGGGGGACCTGAGCTGACAGGCGAGGGGCCGCGTTCCAATCCCAGGCAGGGGCTCCTTATCTGCGCAGCACCCCTGCTGCCCGGCCTGCACTGCCCAGCTCTGGGGACCTGTACTTGAGCTCTGTGGAGGGGCCAGGAGTGGGCGCCGAGCCAGCCGTTCCTCATTAATATACAGCAAATAAAGGAAACACTGAAATGAACTTCATTGCATGAAGTCAAGTTCCCCCACAGGTTCTCTATCTTGCCTGGAAGACACCTGGAGGCAGAGGTAGAAGGTGAGCTTCCAGGAAATGCTCAAAGCAGCAATGTGTGGAGAGGGCCCTGGGAGGTGAGGGGGAGCCTGGGGAGGTGAATGAGAGAGGGGCAGGGGGGTAAAAGGAGGTCAGGGAGGTGAGAGAGGGATCAGGGAGGGGAGAGAGGGGCTGGGGAGGGGAACGGGGCCAGAAGGGGACAGAGAGGGGAGAGAGGGTCTGGGAGGTGAAGGGGATCCTGGGGACGTGAGAGAGGGACCAGGGAGGTGAGGAGGGGTTGGGAGGTGGGAAGGAGTCTAGGGAAGGGAGAAAGGACTCAGGGAGGTAAGAGGGGACCCAAGGAGCAAAGAAGGGGGGCCAGGTAGGTGAGAGGGAGGCCAGAAAGGTGAGAGTGGGACCAGACAGGAAAAGCGGGAGAAGCCACAGCTCTACGACTCAGGAGCTTGGGCTTCCATCTCCCTCCTCTGTGAGTGGACCTCTTCCCCACTCTGATTCTGTGGGGACCTCCTCTATCTATGAGACCATCTGCTTGGCGGGAACCCCCACCACTTTGTGAGGACCGCCCAATCTTTGTGAAGTCCCTCTGCTGTAGCCCTAAGCTTAGCAACAGTGTCTGGCGCCCTTGGCAGAGCGGGGACAGGTGCCTCTCTCCTGTGCTCCCCAAGGCTGATTACAAGCTCACTGAGTATAAGCCCAAGTGTGACGACCATTGGGAGGGTCCTTGACCGTCCTCGGAGGCGGGGAGGGTGGGTGTGGCTCCACCCAGCACTGTGCCTGTAGGGGGCTGGGGGTCCCTGCTTTCCAGAAGACCCAGTCTGATGTGAGAGCAGCTCCCAAGTGTGCGTTCTGTGTGGCAGGCACTGTGTTCGGCTCCAGGGAAGCTCTGATGGCGACCGAATGCCCAGGAGTTCCAGGACTCACTCTTGTTCCCTAGGACAGGTTGGCAGAGCCAGAATTCAGAGCCAGGTTGCTTGGCTGCAGGGCCGTGTTCTAGACCGTCTTGTCCGTCTGTCCCGGCTTTCCCTCCGGTGCAGGCGCACCCACCCTCTCCCTGCCCTGAAGAGCGGCTACACCTGCAGGCCCCGCTGTGCCCTGAGGTGCCAGCTCTCGGAACAAGCCCTGGCCTCCGAGCCCGCCTCCCTCCTTCACTTGAGGGCTTGTCGCTCTCCCTTTTAGAGACTCATCCTCGGTGCTAAACTGAGTCCCCACAGCTTTCCTGTCACCCTGCTGGCCTGTGGGAGTGGGTTTGCACCCCATATCCTAGCACAGCTCAGAGGGGCCCCCCACGGACCCCGGGGCTCACGCAGCACCAGGACAGCAGAGCAAGGTGCTGGCGGCCATGACAGCATCCAGAGAGGCCACCCAATTTCCCCTACTGGTGGTAGGAGAACTCAGAAGAGAAACGATCTTTATAAAGACACAGATCTATTTCTGGAACATCTGGTCTGTGGGGCGACACGATCACAGGTCACCCTGTGGCCTGGCTCCCCAGCAGGCCGCTGGGAGGAGCAGCTGTCGTGTTTGCAAGTGCTTTCTGTTAACCGGAAAGTAACACACAGTTCAAGCCCTAATGCCTCTTAATTGTACTTCAAGGCCACCCCTTTGTCCCCGCCAGATTTCCTCTTTGGGGCCTCAGCCCGTTGCCATCTGATGCTTGCTGACCCCAGTCCCGGCCCCACTTAGCACCCCGCTCTAGATTATGTCCACAGTCTGTCTAATACTCTTAGAAACAGCATTCCACATGAACCAGTTTGTCAAAAGTCTGTGTAGTGCCTCAGTTCACATTCTTTGTGACCAGTTAACCAAGGGGATGCGTCTACATTTCGGATCATCTCGCGGTGATACACAGACTTAGGGAAACTTCCTAGTCGTGGATACGCTCACCACAGCAGCAAAGCAGCGTCATGCTCCCGTTTGGAAAAAAAGAGCAGCAAGCATTTAACTCAAGACAGACTGGGAGTCTTCATTCTCCAAAGGAGAAGACACACAGTGATTCCTAGCACAGCCTGCCCGGGGCACTGGGTGCCCCGGATGGCACCCCGCTGGCAGAGGGCAGGCGCTCACAGCCGATGGCCCAGGAACCAGAGCTCTGTGCTTCCCGGTGTGAGCTCCTGGCTGCCCTCTGGAAGCATGAGAACTTGCCATCTACTGGGGAAGCCTAGGTCTATGCCAACTCATTGGAGCTTTCTGGGAGAATATTTACAGGCCAAACCATCCAGTAGAAATGTTAGTGATCAAATAGGATATTTTTTAAAGTTTAGATTTTCTAAAATAGTTAGTTTTTCTGACCTGAAGATGACCAATGATGCTCATGCAGTCACGACCTCAATCCTCTCAAACTGCTTCACTGACTGACTCAGGAGGAGTCTCACCTTGTACGTCACAGGGATAAAAGGAAACCTTTCTTTTCCGAATCTCCTTTTCCTCCATCCCAACCTGTGCCAGAAATTTCTGCTTAGGGGGCTTCAACAACTCTACTTCTCCAGAGTTCTTACCTTGTAACGCCTGCTCAAGATGAAAATAAGTTCTCTACAGTGCTCGAAAGTAACCTGCCTTTCTCATTCCCAGATGTATCATCTCTTTTCTATTTTTCCAGAAAGATTTCTTCATGTTATGAAAGTCTGGATCGTTTACAACAAAACAAAACCAAACCCACAATACAACACAGCACAACCGCCTTCCTGGGAACAAGCCAAGGGATGTTGCGACACTGTGCGGAGAGCAAAGGCACGGGACGGGTGGCACCCCAGCCCTGCCAGCCCCTCCGGACCCCGGAGACAGAGAGACAGAGGGTCTCCCGGCCGCATGGAGCTGTTTCAGAAAGTGGGAGCTGGGAGCTGAGCTCAGTCTAACGAGCAGGATGTTTCCTGTGGACGAGACACTGCTTCTGGGCGTGAGGAGAGGCTGGCCGGTGTCCCTGAGCATGGGGGTGCCTCCAGACCTCTGGAGGACACTCTCTGAGGCTCACGGGCACGCACACATGGCAGGGAGGCACGGGACTGCACGGACGTCTCCTCGGTGCCCAGGGCCAGCGGCTCCTCGCCTGCATCGCCGCCACTGCGGTGCTCACACATCAGGCTCACACGGCCACGCTTGCCTAGGGCCTGCTCCCCGTGCTGTTCCGCTTGCGGTGGCTGACCTGGCAAGAAGCTTCTCCTGCTCCTCAAACCAGCCCAGCAGGTGACGGCACAGCTGCTCCCTGACTCACTCAGTAAAGGAAACCAGTGAGCCTGCCTCTTGCCCCCTTCAGCGGAGAAGCCGGCCCACAGCCTCCGCGGGGGTTTGGACACAAAGCCGACAGATGTACCTGGTTTGCTGTAAAAGTTGCTGAACACCTTCGGACAGGGCACCGTGACGGTCTCGCCTACATCCGCGGGCCGCCAGCACGTGATGTTGTCCCAGACGCCCACGCAGGCTAGAGGGAGAGAGACAGCGTCAGAAGGACTAACCGGTGGACGGAAGCCCACGCGCCGCTGCTCGGGGGACGGACGCCCAGGCCCACAGGAGCACATCGGTTCAAAAGCCTTGCAAGTGCACAGTCCATTACTTAGGAAACATCCTGCAAATTAGCTTTTTGGGAAACAAGTTCACGCCAACAGTATTACTGAGAATATAGGTAGCTTTTGTGTTCATTTTAATCAGGTTTGGAGAAATGACCAGATGTGTGGGAGAAAGTATTTGAGTAATCCAGCGTGCACTGTGCCGTGCTGAATTTTAATAGAATCGTTACTTCTCTCCCGCTGACGCTTTTCCCCCGTGTGATAATATGGGTACTAAGGGGCATTGGTATACGTCCTGAAGGCTCAGGGCTGCTGGAATCCACATTTGAACCTGCTGCTTTTAGGGGGTATGACCTCAAGGATAATTTGCACTTTTAAATATTTGATAAGATTTACTTGATTTTAATAGTCAAGATGACATCTAAGTGATGAAATCTTAGGTTACCCTTATGCAGTTATCGAATAACCTAATTTGTACGATGTTCTAGCTTCAGCCCTTCTCCAGATCTCTTACAGGGTCTTAGCAACCCCCACATCCGGGGTAAGGGGACAAACGTGTCAGTCATCCATGGTGAAAAGCAATGACCTCTCAATGTCACACAAGCCACGACTGAATCCACATTTGAACCCAAGGCTTTTTACTACAAGTTCAAGGGTGTGCTATTGTATTACTTTCAGTCTTGGAGGTGCTAGCCTAGGTAAAAACAACAGACAAACAACAGTTCTGACATGCCGCCCAGCCCTGCACAATAACTATACAAAACCACCAATGGAGTTTTTTTTTTCACAGTCTTGGTTCCAACACGGGAGTGTTTTAGTTCAAGAATGCAGATGTCTCTGATAAGTTGGGTATAAATCAAGTTTTGCAGATGAAAATACTTTCTAGAAGTTTTTAAAATAAAAATGAAAATATATTCATTCTTAGGGCACCTGGGTGGCTCCGTCTGCTAAGCAGCCGGCTTCGGCTCAGGTTGGAGGGACCAGGGCAGGGAGTGGCCCTACAATGACACCACACGTGACACCACCCAATGCTGGCACAGGGGAGAGGGCCCAACAGAAATCCAAGGAGGGGAAAGTGAGGGTGTCCAGGTCTCCAGGGAAACAGGAGTGGCCCAGTCTCTCCACCACTGGGAAAGCAGTGTGTTCTGACCATTGGCCATTGGTTATTGTGAAGGTTCAACTGTCTTCACCACAAAAATTACAAATTTCTGCTTTAATAATGAAATCTTAATGGAGAGATATTAATTCATTGGCTTCATTTTACTCTTCCCATTATAGTAAGATTTGATTTAAGTACCTAGAGCCCAATGGGTCAACCCGTTCAATCACTGGCAAGTGGCCCCTTTACTGTGCATTTACTGGACCCACATGTAGCGGGCAGTGCAGGACTCAGAGGCTGTGGTGACTTCCTATCTACAGCTGAGCGGGGAGAGTGGTGTGCCCAGCCCAGGGGCCAGTGCGGAGGGGGACGGCAGGCTGGGAATGAGGCATTCCCATCTGTGATGGGTCTGAGGGCAGGAGACTTCTCTCTTCTATTTCCCAAATCTCACAAAAATGACATCGGCAAGTTTGAAAGGGCTGCACCCAGAGATGTCAATAAACTTCGAAGATAAAAACCATACGCGCGCTAAGGAATGAGGCAGAGCACAGGGACACCCTGCCAAGCCCAGTGCAGGGCGAGAAGCACGAGGAAGGGGACGCTTGCCCACTAAGGGCTCCGGACGCAGGACACCGGGCAGACTGAATTCAAGAGAATCACGTCAAGTGTGACTTGTGAACATTGAGACCCCGTCCTTCCTTCCCCTGTCAGGTTTTCCTGGAGGCTGACTTCTGCCATCTAACTGGAACAGGACCCAAGGGAGGCCCCAGACCAGCCAGGCCAACTGGGCAGGCCAGTGGGGGTCCAGGAGGAGAGGCTCTACGGAAAAATTGGCACTTGGTGATGACCTTTCGTATCCAATTGTCTTGAGAGTATTTTGTTGTTCTGGTACAAAGTTTGATGCCTAATTATCAATAGATACATAGAAAATGAAGGAACAGAAAAGTCAGGCACTTACTGTTCCAGGAAAAGCATAAAGTTATACAAGAAAGGAAATATTGATTGTTATGTGGTCAGCTGTGACCGTAATAACGCAAACCAACAATTGTGACATGACTGTTGGAGGGCAGATTGGATGAGGGACAGAAGTGCGACAAGCAGGGGCCACTCCCAGTAAAAGAGCAGTGTGAGCGAAGACACTACATCTGGGGGCGAAGGCTAGTCTGACAAACGGTGAGCAGCCTGGGTCGTCGGAGAAAAAGCGGCTCGGGGGGGCCGTCGGTCGGCGCAAGCCGTTTATTTTTGTCGCGCGCTGGTAGCCACCCTCGGTATCTAAGATGGCGATGATGAGTTAAGGGTCCGTCTGAAAGGAGAAGTCTGTGCATATCAGACAGACTCTGAAAAGTTACCTGACAGAAGTTAGAACCATTCTTGATGTTCAAAAACTCTAAATAAGAAAACAACATAATGAGACCACTTTAACATGACAGAGATTGTTTGTTTGAATTAGAAAGTGTTGTTAGAAATGGCTGGACACAGTGCGCAGGCAAAGTCGGGAGCCCGGCTGGATACTTGCTGTCCCCATTGTTACTTAACAAAAGTCAGCAGTCTTCGCTTAAACAGTAATTAAAAGGAGGTGAGCCCAGTGGGCACATTGCTATGAAACTGAGTAACACGTCCCAGGGCTGCACTTCCCAGTCGCTACCTGTGACCATTTATATTTAAGTCTAAATTAATTAAAATTAAATATAAAAAAAAAAATCAGTTCCTCAGTCGCAGTTTCTGCTCAGCGGCCGGGGTGCTCCGTGGCTCGGACATCGCAGCCCGGGGGGAAAACATGTCCGTCTCCCCGGGAAGTTCTCCGGAGCTCTGTCGGAACAAGCCACCGGACAGCGAACGGAAAGCCAGTCTTACAAGTTACCAAGAAGCTTGAAGCAAAGAGAGAAAACATAAAGCGCCTCATTGCTGTCCCTGTCCTAACACTGA
Source organism: Mungos mungo (assembly GCA_004023785.1). NCBI lineage: Eukaryota > Metazoa > Chordata > Mammalia > Carnivora > Herpestidae > Mungos > Mungos mungo. Next base: position 37,498 of record PISW01007446.1, on the reverse strand, counting down.
GGGCAAGCCAGCCCGACACAGGAGACTTTCTCCACGTGGCAGTTTATCAGCTAAAAGTACCCACACACATTATCTAAAATATTTTATGAATAAATACAATTGAGACATTTTTGTGTAAAAAATGTATTTTTCACTTATCACACAAATATTTTCTGTCTTTCAAAACCCACCAAAGAGATGGAGACGCTCTCTCATTTACGTGGTGGTAGTAACTTGGTGAATTGAAAACCTAAAGGAAAGATGCCTTAAACGGCTATTAATTTAAAACACATGGGTGCTGGGTGGCTCAGTCAGTTAGGCCTCTGACTTCGGTTCAAGCGGTTTGGGAGTTCAGGCCCCGTGTCAGGCTCTGTGCTGACAGCTCAGTTTGGAGCCTGCTTCGGATGCTGTGTCTCCCTCTCGCTCTGCCCCTCCCCGGCTAGTGCTCTGTCTCTCTCTCTCTCAAAAGTAAATAAACTTTAATAAAAAAATAAAACACGAAGGTGTATGTTTATGACTTAAACTTGAAACATACAGCCAAAGGCTTTCCTTAGAGTGTGGGCTTGCTGACTGGACCGGGCAGTGTCTCCTGTGCCAACATACCCTGCAGCCTTGTCCAGGATTCCCACTCGGGGAGTCACCAGACCCCGCCACACGGGATTTCCAGAGCTGGTCCCGGCTGTCACTCTCACCTCCTGTTCTGCAGCCATTCGGGAACTGGCTTCCCCTAGTCTTTCTGAAGCGCACACACTCGTTTTCTCAGAGACAAGTGTTTTTCTGGTTCTCCATCAGCTTGCATGCTATTGCACTGGGTGAGTAACAGATTTAGGGGACGCTTGTATGTTGCAAAGTGTCCCCAAGGCTGCAGGGAGGTGACAGGGGGGTAAGGGAGAGCCCTTACCAGGAGCCTGGCAAAGTTGCCTGGAGTGAACCTGCCAATTTCAAGGGAAAAGCAAGCACAGGTGCCCAACATAAACTACACTCTAGACTCCGTGGCTCAGAAAACCTGACCTTCCACGTGTGCGGCCCGCAGACCTTCCTTAACCCCCGCAGCACTGGCGCCGAGCGCACACAGGACGTGGAGGACTAGCTCAGGGGAGGCTGCTGCCAGAACACGCTCACGTGGATGCCCTGGAAACACGGGCACAGAGGGCCGAGCTCTAGGGAGGCGCCTGCAGCTCGCCTTCTTGGGGTCATCTCGTCAGAGGCGGGGTCGCCAAGTGGGTGGCAATCTGTCATCATTAAAGGGAGACGGATCCCCTTCTACCAAATTTTCTCTCTAAAATATTTCCAGGCAAGTCATAGCTCTCACAGGTGATGGCGCATGTGTTGTTTTGAGTTCTGGATTTTTCCTCATTATCTCAATGACTTAAACACCAACTAATTTTCAGGGAAAGCACAACACGAATCTCATTCCCTTCATGTCACACTTTCTGCAGGAAGGAGGTCTGTGGGGTCTGCACTTGGTCCACACAGCCGGGAGCCTGTGCCCCACAAGCAGCTCACAGGCGGAGAGCCAGCCCGGCTTGTCACTGCTCTTGCCCCAGTAGGCCCCTATCCTCACCGGCCCTCCCAGAACCCGAGGTGACATGCTCCCATTGCTTCCGTCTTCCAAGTTTAAGACACTTTATGGTAAGAGCATTGGACGTGAAGCCAACGGCACGAGTCCAGGTTCCTCCTTAAGCATCCAATCCCGGAGACAAGTCCTCTGCACGGTCCGCCCGCACGTGGGGTGCCGCTCCTGCCCCTGCAGCAGACGCCAGGGTTTACGTTTCAGACAAGGCTGTGACCACAGCCACACACACAGATACCGCCGGCCTGTGTGAGGTTCCTGGGGTACCGCAGGCAGGGGCCAGGCCCGGATCCATCTCCCTCTCTCTGAGAGAATCTAGTCCTCTACAAATACCAACTCGCAGAGAGAAGCGTAGGAAACCCTGGTGGGCCTGGCTCTTAGGGACGGACTGTGAGGTTCCCGCATTCACAGAGTGACGAGGCCCGCCTCCCCAGCCTGCACCGGGAAGCAGTGAGCAGGGACAGGCCGGGGGGCTCAGCTGCTGCAGCCCTGCCTGTGGGGGAGAGGCTGGGAGGCCGCGTCCTCCAAGTCTCCCGGCTCTAGTCAGCGCGGGGATGGGCTGCAGGAGCAGGTGAGTGGGGAGAGGAGAGAGAGAAAACCGTCTCTGGCGGGGCAGTGTTTGGCAGCATGCCTCCCTCCACATTTAAGAGGAAGTGTTACCGTAATTTCCTGCATTCAAAAACTTAATGTAAGCTGAAAGTCATGAGCAGCAAAGCTTCTCCCAGAATCAGACGTCGCAGGGAAGCTGGGGAGGGCCGCCCAGAGCTCCCGCAGCAGGCACAGTGGCTGCTGACCAGGGGCCGTTCTTCTTCCCTGTTAACCAGGCGTGCGCCAGGGGGGAGCCCGGCGGCTCCAAGGGCAGTTTCTGCGGGCACACTCCGCCGTCCCAACTGCCCGACTCCCGAGGGAAGTCCTGCAAGAGGAATTTCAGTCGCTCGGATGTGAAGGAGTACTCTGCTGGGAACCATTGTACTCGTTTCCAGAAGCCGGATATGAACTGAGAGCCAGCCACATCCATCTGCGTGGACGCACAAACAGACCAGTTTTGATGCAGCGAGACAGACGGGTTTGCAGCGCACCCGCCTGCCTGTCCTCTGTGCCGGTCCCTTCTGCTGTGCGGGTGGCTGGAGAGTCCATGTGCATGAGGAGATGGGGGCTGGGGGACACTGAGAAGTACTTGCTAAGAGAAGCAGGAGAGGAAAAGGGCAAGGGCCCCCGTCTGGGATCCGCCAGGCTCACGGGCCTTCCTCAGCCCACGGTGGAAACACCATCAAATCCAAGGGCTTTCGGGACAGATGCAGTTTTGTTTACTTTTTATTTTTTAAACCTTGCTCAAAAAAGACTAGAAAAATATCACGTCTGGTTCTGACCACGAGCACGTGCCAAACTTTTCTAAACCTCAACTTCCCCGTCTGCAAAGTGGAGGCAATCCCTGGCAGCGCCCCGAGCAGAAAATTCAGAGACCGCGAGGCTAGAGGGCACTCACGCACTCCTAAGGGTGCTGAAGCGCCTGCTCTGGGTGCTGACTGGGGGGCCCGCCCCTCCTGCACCTCCGAAAACCCAGGAGCTGAGCCCGACAACCAGTGTCTCAGATGTGGCCACTGAAAGAGAAACAGACGGCGTCACAGCGTTACTGGTGACAGGGGCAGAGCGGATGGAGCTGATGCCTCCTGTGGGTGAGGCGCCGCCCTCCGCACTCTGGATACATGAACTCATTCAATCACCAAAACCCCCAAAGGCCACTTGTGTGTATCACACACAGGAAGAGGCAGGCACAAGACCCTGAACCCCTGGTCCACACACCCTCTGTGCTGACTTAAGCGGGGTCGGGTGTAGACAGCCAGGGGGCCCAGTCTTGGGAGCAGCAGCCAGTGAGGCAGCTTTAGTGCTCAGTGCTCCTGGAAGCGCCAGGCAGGCAGCCCCCCTGGGGGTGGGAGGCCTCTGATCACACTTCGGCCTCTGCGGGGGCTGCCCCTGAGGGCCTCTCCTGGCTGCCCTGAGGGCCTCTCCTGGCTGCCCCTGAGGGCCTCTCCTGGCTGCCCTGTGGCCTCACCCCGCTGCCCTGTGGGCCTCTCCCTGCAGCCCCTGAGGGCCTCTCCCGGCTGCCCCATGGCCTCACCCGCTGCCCCCCTGGGCCTCACCCCGCTGCCCCGTGGGCCTCTCCCCACCACCCTTGTGGCCTGTATTTTGGTCTGGGGTGACTCAGGCTAGATGAATCACTAGATATCTCCAAGTGGGAAAAAGCATTTTAAAAACAAATGTCACCTTTCCTCACTCCATGTGTCATTGCCCTCATCAGTCCCTTAAAATAAATACCAATGCTTGCCAGGGACAAAACGTAGGAAATGTGACCTGTCCGAGGGTCAGTGGGACAATCATTCTAAAAGACACAAAATTTCGTTATCGGGAAGAGACGGACAGCTCACCTGGGAAACGCTCTGCTGTGTGGAGGGGACCTCTTGTCTCGAGCCTGTGAGATCGTTCCAGGTCTTGAGACCCACTGGGAACACGCTCAAGCCCTCGTCAAGTCCCACTGCCCCGGGGTCCGTCCACTGAGAGCGTCTCGGTCCTTACCGCCACAGCAAAAGCACCTCACCGAAACGTGCCTTCAAAGTTCTACATATTTTTCCAGTGTGCACTCTACACCCACTGGAAGCGTGTTTCCACGTTAGGTCAGTCCACGCAGGAGGAGAATGGGGACACGCGCCCACACAGCCCCTCCTAGCCGCCTAGCGTGCAGCCTGCGGCGTGCGGGGGGCCCACGACCCTCACGTTTCCTACAGTGTGCACGGACATGCCTACACGCTGCTCCGGAAGGGTGCCGTCCCTCTGGGCCTGCCCGGTGGGACACGCAGGCTGGGCTCCTCCAGCTTCTGATGACGGTGGGCTGAGGCACAGTCTGGTCTCCCGTCGGACGTGGCAGCCAGTGGCCTGTGGCATGGCGGGGCTGAGAGGGCAGGGCGGGCAGGGAGCCTACCTCAGCACCTCAGGTGCCCGTCTGCCCGGTGCATCTGGGGCTTGAGGAGGCTCAGAGCTGACCTCCTCAGAGGCTCTCTTGGTAGAAACCTCCACCCCCACTCCCCTGTGCCACTGGACAGGGTCTCTGTCTCTCGGCCACAGCCCCTGGTCCCTGCGGGACGGCGCCTGGGCAGAGGACAAGGACGAACTTGGGGGTGAGGCCGTGGCCTGTGACCTCATGGAGACTTAGCTCAAGAGGCCCCAAAATGCCTCCAAAGCAGCTACTCCCTTTTGCTTTCACATGGCTAATTTTTACTCCTTGGGGAAAAGAACCCCGCCTTGCACCTTGTTCTCGTAGGACAAGAGTGAACCCGATAAAAGCTGAGACAAGAGCACCGCAGAGCAGGTGGCCTCGCCACGCCGTCCGCCCCAGGGGTGCCGGGGCCGTGTGAGGTGTGCGCTCAGTCCCTCCCATCAGAGTGAGAGCCGAGGAGCCCCGACAGCACGGCTTGGCAGCCACCTAGGAGCTTTCCACAGATTCTCTGAGCTCTCAAATTCCGGTGTAATGGTCTCTTCCTCTTGGTCATCAAAGTCATGGATTTGCTTCCCATTTCCAGCCCCCCTCCAGGCTTATTATCAATTTAAAGAACTAAAAGCTCGGTGGAATGACTCACCAATTGAGTTGGAATAAACCCTTTTTAAAAAGTGCGTTGTCTGTGAACACAGCCATTCATTCTGACCTCAATCTCCAGACAAGCCGACTCCTGCCCTCCCCCCCCCCCCCCCCCACACCCGCCCCCGCTGGCCCCGCAGAGCTGGCCCCAGGGCCATGTTGTACCTGCTGTCACTGAGGGGACACTGACCTATCCTTTCCTGCCAGGTGCTCACAAACAGGTGAACATACAGGCACGTCTCCTAAGCTCCCAGGGCCAGGAAGACTGGCCAGCGTTCTTCCTCATTCTAGACGCCACGTACTGGTGGGCACACAGGATTCAAAAGACCAGATGTGGCCCCGACGGGTGACTCTGGACCCTCTAAATTCTCCGAGTGGGAGTCAGAACATCCTGAAGCAAGCCTCTCACCTTGGGGCCTCAGGTCACTGTAAGATTTGTCCCATGTCCGGTGGTCAAAACTGGGCTACTTATAATTTTGGCTCTCAGACCTAATTCTGCTTCTGGAGGCTTCAATGGGCAGTTGCAGGTACAAGTGGCGGCAACTAAAATTCTCATCCCTACCCAGCTTTGACTTTCTGCTCAGAGACCACCCCCAAACACTCAGAGACCACTCCCGGGCACTGAGACCGGCCTGAGCCCAGCACACAGCATGCAGTACCCCAGTGTCTCGGTGTCCTGTGCTCAGGGTGCCTGGGGTGGAGACGCGGAAGTCCTCCCCTCCAGAGCTGCCAGGAGCAGCAGAGAAGACTTCCTGCTGGGCTCAGCTCAGCGGTCACTGTAAACAAGACTCCCCAGAGCAGCGGGCAAAGCCCACGGGAAGCTGCCTGGCTATGCCCCTGGGTCCAGATCCCCAGCCCTGTGCACAGTGAACAGGGTCACCGGTAAACCCACCCCTGTATCCAGAGGCTCCAAAGCGCACTTCCCACTCCTAAATGTTCCCAGCAATCCCTCCCCTGGTTTCGGGTTTCCTCCTTGGATAACTTTGCCTGTCACCTGTTCAGGTGGCCGATTACAAATATCCTGTTACTCTAAGTCCTGTAGAACCTAGTTAGTCTGAACCGGAATAGTGATGATCAAATCCTGCTAGATGACGGATTCCTTCTTTCTGTTGTTCTAAGGATGAACATTTTCCTCGTTTGTTCTTAAAATATTTACCAGTGAGATAAGGCAAGATACATCCAACCCACGCATCCGTTAAGCTGAGTGGGGCGCTGAGTGGCCTTTTAAAAGCGCTGCGGTCAGGAAGGGTGAAAATAATGCTTATTGGCAGAAGCAGAGTGGAAAAGGGCCTTCTGAGGGGAAACAGCCAACACAGTCACCGTCAGGACTAATGAATGTGCTCTGGACACTCAGAGACCATCAGTGTAGGAAAGACAAGCACATGCCAGCAGCATGTTCCCGGAAGGGTCTGAAAGACAGTCACTAGAACGGGCTTGGGGCATGGGGACAACCTAGGTGTCCGTTGTCCTTGGAGGCAGAAGTGAGACAACACACCGTCTGGCCAACAGCCTGCACTTTCTCCGTGACGTAACAGAGCTCGTAGCTGACGAGCCTGGTCCTCTCATCATCTGCAATAACAAGCATTCATTTCCTCACCCAGTGTTCCCTGAGCACCTGCTATGTTCCGAAGGCTGCACTATCACGGGTTACCTACGCCAGGAGGGCCCTGACCGAGACACAGCAGGAGCAACGCCACAGAGACTGCAGCGGAGGACTGCTGCTTCAGCATTTCTCGGGCTTGTACACACGTCCACAAAGCGGACCAAGCCTGGGTCCCCGAGAGAAGCAGCTAACAGGCCTGGGTGAGGCCCTGGGATCATACCGCTTCCTTAGGTCACCTGTGAGACACCCGGATTTTACACATTAGAAAACCCAGGTCCCACAGCCACCTGGGAATCCAAAGACATTTACGGTGCTACAAGGTGTATTTTACAGGGAAGGTATTTTTCAGACAATGCCAGGATACCCCAGTAACCTGTCTAATTAGGTTGCTGAGTGAAGTAATCCCCTCCTCCGCAGCCTGGAGGCGAACTACAACCGAAGTCTGGACGTATCACTTGCTGGGACATTGCCGCTGGATGGCGCTTTGAAAACAGATCACTTTGAAACTTTGCATCTGGAAGCAGAGAAGTTTTATTTGGAGGATGGCGGTGCAGGTGGGTTCCATCGGGGAGAGTCATATTCTGGGACTCAAACTCACATTAAACCAAGACTCAAAACCCAGAATTGGCTGTTAACCAAACAAAAGGCTTTTTCAAAAAAAAAAGAGCCAGTGTGAACTTTTATATTTTAAATATATGCCGAATCTGGGGCACCTGGTGGGCTCAGTCGGTGAGCTAAGTGTCCAACTTCAGCTCAGGTCATAATCTCATGGTTTGTGGGTTCGAGCCCTGCGGTGGGCTCTGTGCTGACAGTTCAGAGCCTGGGCGCTGCTTCAGGTTCTGTGTTTCCTTCTCTCTCTGCCCCTCCCCCGCTCACTCTCTGTCTCTGTCTCTCTCTCTCAAAAATAAATTTTAAAATTAAAAAAAAATTTAAAACTATGCCAAATCCAATAAATCCCAAACATCAAAATGTCCTCCAAGTTGAGCCTGAGAGAATCTGATGTCTGTGGGTGGGACCTCGGTCAGCACCGCTGCCCACGGACGGGCTGCCGACACCTCAGAGTGGGGAGCGTCACCCACACCCTCCTCGGGCGGCCCCCAGAAACCTGTGCAAGGCCCTAAAATGGCGCTGATTTAGGAAAACTGGTTTGTGTGCTAAATTGTGTGCAACACGCTTGTGCCTTTCACTCACTGAAGTGTTTGCTGTTATTACTGTTTATAAGCAGTCTCTGTTTCCTTAAATGTTAAACATTCTCCAAAGCCTTGCTCCCAAGGTCTTGACAACTGGGACCGTGTGAACTCCTGGTGGGGCAGGGCCTTGCTCTGCCGCAGAGGCCAGCACGCCGGGACTCCTGCCATGTTATTCCCAGGATAATCCTCCACAGATTCATGATCACGGCTTGGGTGACTTCCCAGGATCGTTCCAGGACATACATCTACCAGTGTTATGATGCGCATGACAAATCATCCTTCTCACACAGCGCAGCAGGCGCACAGCTGAGCGTGAGCCCGGGTGTGAGAACCGACCCACGTACAGAAACACCTGTCCCTGCTCTTCCAAGCCGCGGGCACCTCCAGCCCCCTCCGGGACCAGCCACTGTGCAGGCGCCGCTGTGAAGAGGACCCACGAGTGTCCACCGGTCGGTGCCCTGGCTCCAGAGCTGGTGACCTCCCCAGTCCCGTCCCCTCGGGAGTGCAGCCTCCTGCACGTAGGGCCCCCTATACCTCACCTGCCCTCCCTCCCCACCTCTTCCTTCAGCTCCGCCCTTGTGCTCACCTCTGCCCGCTCCCCTGCCTCTCCCTCTCTCCTCTGCTCCCGCAGGGACACAGTGGTCCCCACCCGAATACCTTTTCCCTGGCCCTCAGCTCTGTCCCCTGCTCCTCTTGCATTTCTGGGGAGCAGCTGACTCACCGTCCAGCCCCCGGGGCCTCCTTAGTCACCGTCTCTCTGCAGTTCGGCTGCTGGCTGCACCCATCTGCGGCAACGGCTCTTCCCATCACCCCTACGGCAGACACCTTCATCTCCCACCTGGGGTATGACTCACTTAGCGGGCTTCTCCGCTCCCAGGGCCCCCCTAACTACTCCTCTCCGGAGTGTCTGCCCATGAGCCTGCCTGAAGCACAGCTCACTTCCCAGAAGCCCTCAGTGGAAACACTCCGTCCTCTGAATCCCTGTGGTGTGCTTTGTAACAAGCAGACGGGCTTGCATGGACCCTTTACGGTCTCAGGGTACGGAGCCCAGGGGCTCACAGGACAGAGTGCAAATTCTGGGGAGGGGGCATCTGCTGCCCTTGTCATGGGGGCTATGCAGGCAGGACCCCACCGGGCAACCTGGCCACACCCCCACTGTCCTCCCAAACAGGCCCCTGTCCTCTCTCCTCAGGGAAGGAGGGAGCTGTGAAGAAGTCACAGATTTGGAAAACCATGTTAATATTTCCCTGGAATTGGGCGGGGATGGGGGAGCCTTTGGAAGTAGCTCCTAGGCTGTCAGAGCACCGCTGACTCAGTCACAGCAAGCATGCCATCCCACGGGATGTAGACGTCTGGGAATGCTCTGGGCCACATGTTTGTCTTCCCAGACTTCACAGTCCTACCTGCAGAAAGACCACAGCTGCCTGTGGCGGGTCCATGTCCACACAGAAAAGCAGAGAGCCGAGGGGACCCCCCTCCCAGGGGTGTGATGAGGAAGCTAAAGCCAAAGGCACAAGGTACCCATCAAGGTTCTGTCCTGAGACTTCAAAACCATCACGGCAGGCCAGAGAGAAGGAGACGCTGGCTTCACCAAGGGTACAGTAAACGACGGAAATCCTTATCCAGAGACGTAGCTTCAGCTGGACATGCTGACAGTTAAAATGAGCGTTCTAGAGAGTTAGGCACAGTCTCAGCTAATAGATGGTGTAGTGTCAAAGGAATCTCCTATCCCTTTGAAGCAGACATTAAGGAGGAAGAAAACCCTTTTCTAAAGCATCTTCTCTCTAAGATACTAAATATGGCTTTGCAAAAAGAGCATTTGACTAGGAGTCCAGGGACCCATGCTCTGTGTGCCACCAACTTGGCTGAGACTCTCAGGATGCCCTCTCACATTTCTATACTTCGATGCATATTGATCCAGATCAAAATGGAGGGCTCCCCTGACCTGTGCTGTGTGCACATCTGCCTCCCTCGTCCTGAGACAGGGCCCTGCACATCCTCTCGGGGACATAGCACGCCCGTGCCTTCCTTCTGCCCTGCGCGCTGGTGGGGTCTGCACAGCCTGGGCTTCTCAGACCAATCCATGCCAGACCGGAAGGGTCCCTCCAGCAGAAACCTTTGTGCCCAGAGGCTAAGGAGCCTGAGACCAGATGCCATGTCTGCAGTACAAGAGGGCATGTGCCCACTGTCATGACAGAAGCAATACCAGGGCTTGGGCTGGTGGCAGGGTGGCTGGGAGCCGCCGGTGGGAGTGAGCCCATCCCAGGTCTGACCCAGAACACATGGGGTCACTGAACAGGACTGCTGTGCATAAGATGTTTATAGTAAATCACCAAAGTACTGGTCGCTGAGCTTATGATCGAAAGGCGTAGGTATCTCTTGGTAGTTTCCCCACCCTTGTCCTGTCTTATCTCTGAGTAAAGATAACATTAGTCCTGAATCATTTTTCCATCACCGTCAGTTTCTGGTTCCAAGTACACTGATGTCACTGTGTGCCCACACTCTCTGGTTTTCCCTCAGAAAGCCTACTGTCTTTTGACTCAAAGCCCTGTTATCCCTGCTCACTCTACTGCACCACCACTGGTGACAGGGTTCAGGGTTCCCAGAGGGGATGATCATGTTCCCTCCAGTTTCTCTTCAGGCCTTCCCTCCTGGTATACACTCGATAAAAACACGCTGAAGCAAAGTAATGGCAGACTCGGCCAGTGCCTCAGCAAATGACAGGACGGCCTCACGTCCCCTCACGCCGTGATACAAGGCGACCGCTCGGAACCAGGGGCTCTGACTACAGGGCGTTTCGAAGCAGTTCCCTGGGACGGGTGTTTGACCCAGAAAACTCTACAAAGCCTTGCAAATGAGCAACTTCAAATCTCCAAGTCCTTGTCAGGAAGGGCTGTCCAAGCTATCAAAAATATGCAAGACAAAGAGCCACCAAGAATCCGAGGGGGTCATGTGATAACGATCCTCATTACTACCCATCCCCCACATGGCAGCGCTGGCCCCGTGCCCGTGACAGCCATGCCAGGCAGAAACCGGGGCTCTGTCTGAGGTGCCGGGGCCGCCAGCCTCCGCAGGGCTCCCACGCCAGAGGCCCCAGAGACGGCACGCGGTAGGAACGCCCACCTGTAAACACAGCACTCGAAATGGGTGTGCAAACAGGAAACAACAAAACATCAGTCGAATTAGAACTTGTGCTTCCAGGAGTCATCGAAAGAAGAAACCCAGCTTTAAAGCCCGATTCCCACCACCCAGAGGAGCAGCAGAACGTGCCACTGGTCCTGTGAGAATCTGGAGGAAGGAGGAAATGTGAGCTTAGAGGGGAGCCCATGAAGCAAAGAGGCAGAAGCAGTGGAGGTCACTGTGAAGCCGCCGAGCCAGTCTTGGGGTCACCAGCACCAGGGACAGGCCCGGTCTTACAAGGAAGGACGGGAAAAGCTAACTTGGTCCATGTCAGTGCGGTGTGAGCCGCTTGGAAGTTCCTTCCTGTGGCTTCACAGAGCCTCAGGTTACAGCCTCTTCTTCCCAACAAGATCGGTGATCGCTGTGGCTTCTAGGTGTGTGGGTGTCTCACTTAGGAGAAACCGATTTCTTGTTTATGATTCCTGTTGTGAGTCTAAACATAAAAATTTAATTCAAGGGAGAATTTTTTCAGTGAGATTTGTTTCCTATAAAAAGTAAACTTAGACTCATTACTTTCAGAAAATTCAATAAATGATTGATTATATAACCAAGGCTACTAGCTGATTTGAAGGAGTTTAGAATTATGAGAATTCTAGTAAAAAAAAAAAAAAAAGACCCAGTCCAATGGGAAGAAACAGATCAGGCTATTTAATCTATTGGCCCTAAGAGATATTTGGCCTAGAACAAGGGCCCGCTTACGTCAGAGGGAAAGTGAAAGGGGGAAGAATCGGGCCTCCAGCACCCCCCTGACGTCAGAAGGGCAGCTGCCTACTCCTCGTGCCGCGGACTTCCAGAATGCCTCCCTTCAGACCTGCATAAACAGAAGACGGTGGGTACTCTGTTTCCGCACCTACTCACGTGGCTGCTAAGGGCCAGGAATAGAAGCCGTGAGGACAGTGCCTGCTCCTCAAGGGCTCGTGCTCTGCAGGGAGACAGACAGCCACAAAGCAGGCGAGGCACGTGACAGCAGGGCTCTGTGCACACGCCACGGTGCCCGGAAACAGACACCTCTGACAGGTGGGCATCCAAGAAGAGTGTGCAGAAGAGACATCTTCCTCACCTGATTTTCTGGAAGGGTCTAGCTCCCTTTGTGATAAAAAGGTGCAAGGAAAAGACTAGATGTAAAATGGGATGTAATCACTTCTATTTTATGTGACACAACCATCACAGAAATAAAAAAAACTGTTAAAATGCTATTCAGTCACATGAGGAGAATGCTTCAGTTTCATGATCAGGGGCTGGAAGGCCACCGTCAAATGCTGGCGAAGTATTTTATTCACACGAACAAATGCAGGCATCAGCGTACAGCTTGTAAGCTCCTTAAAAGCCCAGGAGTCTGGGACAAACTGACCAAGTATGTTAGAATACTACGTATCTCTTAAGAGAACATTTAAATACAGAACCGTGTCCAAATACGTTGCTGAAGTTAAAAACAAAACAGAAAGGCTGAGTAAAGACGGAGCGCGGGTGTGGCACCTAGCTTCTGTTTGTACCTGAGGAAAAAGGGGAGGGGTCTGCAAACCTACTGTGTGTTCACCGGTCTTTAGGAGGTAAGGGAGGTGCTGGAGGTTTGGAGTGGGACATATTTGCCATTAGATATGTTTTTGAATCGTATTTTTTCCATGTGCATATATCACTTAATTTTTAATGTGAAGGTTTTCATTAGTTTGTTCAACAAAAGCTTATTCAATATCTTTTTAAATGCCAAGTACGGTATAAGACCTTGGGCTGTGATGGGAACAAAACGCCCGCTCTCCCCTGAGGACAGTGTGGAAGGACAGCCAGCTGTGGTCACGACAGTCATGCCATGGAGAGTAAGGACATTCAGCCCTGCTGAGAAGCCACGGCCCTGGGAAGAGCACTGATAGCTTTGTTTCAGATGTCCTTTTGAGGATGTGACAGACAGAGCAGGGTTCCCGCTGGGCCGACCACAGTAAAGGAGAGCGCATATTTCTCTGGAGCAAAGGCTGGGCTGAGCCTCCTGTGACACTGCAGGCTCCTCAGCTGTGACAGAAACTGCCGAGGGCACTGCCTCCGTCCCGTGGGACTTGGGAAAGGGAGCTATGTGAACGTGTCGCCCAAGCTGCCTGTTTGCCAGGAGCAGTCAAGTCTCTCTCTGACCCAGGGTCCCAGGTCTGCAGGCATCGGTGAAACCTGGGCGGCCTAACTTTTTAGCTTACAAGTATGGAGAATCCAAACCCCTCACAGCTCTTGACAAGTAGATCAAAACTAATCCAGCACCCTTTGTTTAAAGAAGCCAAAGAAAAGTAAGTTTTCTGGTCCAGCACTTCCCACAGGGTTCGTCCTAACATTTGCCATCATACCTATTTCAGCATGGCACCTTCACGAACGGCTCAGAGGGTGGAGCTCCCAAACACAGGTGCCACCTCTGCTCCTCCCGGACACGGTCCACATCCCTCCCATCTAGGCGTAAATAACATAAAGTCACATAGAGGTTCCTGTCCAATCTGCACAGCGGCAGGAGAACCGGGCAAAACCTGGGGTAGCTGACTCACGTGCTGCCCCCTGTAGGTCAGCACGGGCCACTGCGAGGGAGCGGTGCCGGATTTTACTATACTGTCAGGCATCTGCGGCCTCAGAGGGCCTCATACATCTATTAGTAGGGTTAAGTTAGTCCTGTCGATGAATTAACATTAAGTGACAAAGAGACAAAGCTCCAAAGCTTTTCTTTCTTATAAAGTGAATCCTTTAAAGGGGTTTAAAATTGAAATTGTTTTTGGTCTGGATTTATGTGTCTGTCTTAGATTCAGCATGTAATAAAAAGAGTTCCTTGTCAGATTCATACGAATTACCTCACTGTAACTTAAAGCTGGTTTTCCTTGTTTCTTTTTTCACATCAATTTCTGAATCCTCCAGAATTTAAAAGTAGATAATACAGACCCTTAATATCTTCTCTCACTTTTAATTTCACTAAAAGTGAGCAAATGTACACTTTCCTGTCACCTGATCAGAATGCCTTCATTCCGCTTCTGGCTTACCTCATGTACAGTGTCTTAATTCTGGTAACTTATTACTATTTATATCCCTGGCATTTGAGCTGTGCATATTTCAAAGAGTAAGAAAAAAAGGAATTTAGAACACAAGTTGTCTCTCCTTACAGAAAGCTGCAGAGTGGCCAGCCTAAAAGACTGTCACGGTGCCACTTGTCTCCTCAAGGGCAGCTGGCCTGTCACAGGCTCTTCCTGCACACCAGAAGGTGAAATGGGTCACACGCAGATATTTTTGCTATAAAGCTAATATTAATAATAAAAGCTTTCAATATAAGAAAGTGCCCGAGGACTGACACTTTGCCATTGCAAGAAAACTGAGTGATGCTTTTCTCCACCACTCCAGACACAGAAGTTTATCTAAAACTACCATATTCTTTCTGCTCCAGCTGACGTCAACGTGAACTTAGTGATTGTCAAAGACTCTTCCCTTAGGTATTGCCATCCAGCCATCTGGTGTGGATCACGTACAGTCACCTCGGAGACCCTGAACCACGGCAGGAGGGACACGTGAAGGAGACCCTGAGGAATGCTGGAAATGTCCTGAGCCGTCTTTGCACCATCACACGGAGAGCACTCCGACAGCTCTCGGGCTGTGTCTGCCTGCCCTGGGGAGCGGGGGCGGGGGGGGGGGTCCTTGTCTCTTGCCAAACTTTTTTTAAAGAATTAGTTGTACACTTTTAAGAAATTGGAATATTTTATGTCTAAGTTTGCATTTCTGGTATTCTCTGAACATAGGAACTGGGCAGTCTGGTACCCGCATTTCCTCCCAGTAACAACCGAGGGGTGTAGGGAGGCGCTCCCATCCAGTTTCTAACATGCCCACCGTCCCAGGCGGCCCTGCCCAGCCACATGGCCATCAGCTGTCCCTTAGGCCATCACCTGGTACTCATGAAGGGCTGGCCTGGGACCTTGGGACCAGGGGTCAGACCTGTGCCTTTGGAATACAGTAAAACTAAAAGGACATTGTTTTGAACTCCTGGACTCCACGCTCCATCTACGCGAGACAACTGAAGAATCTTTCATATATTAAAAAAACGCTGGTTGTGGACTGTAGCCTCCTATTTCATAATGGCAGAAAGCTTCACTTCCCTAAACCAGCCTCATTTCCTGTCACACAGCACGCCTCCGGCGGGTCACGGGCACAAACTCACAGATGCCCCTTCTGCCCTGCTCGGTCCATTATCCAGCCACCCCCTGGCCAACTGCGACAGGATTCCTCTGAAGGAAAGTCAGGTGCCGTATTCTATTTTTTAAATGTTAAGTGTTCCTTGTTGCCAACTGAAATAGTGCCAGTTTTCTATTTGTTAACAAAATGTTCTTGATGAATGTAGGAAATCAAGAGTGACAAGAAAGAGGAGCGTTTCCCTAAAACATCAGCTGTGAGAGAAGCAAGGGGAGGGAAGTGGACACCCAGCTGCACGCAGGGACAGGGGTGCTGTCTGTAAACTGTCCACCGACAATGATAAAATCGAGGACAACTTGGTCTACTTTTCACTTTGAGCATGTGCCAGCCGTGCATGTCAGGGCAATCTTCCTCCCTCCTCCATCTTGGGAGTGTCTGTGCCTACCCACAGCAGACGGCAGCAGGCCGGGAAGGCTGCAGGAACGGGAAGTGTTCGGCCCCATGGAGCCTATGAATGAATGCCCTTTGAAGAGTGGAAGAAAAACTCCCATGAAGAAGCAGTTGTGTTCACGCTCCAGGAGAAAACGCCAGCCAGCAAACGCCATTTGTGGGCAGCCTCAGAACCCGTCAACAACTTGACTGTGCAATAATGGCGTGAGGGGGTAAAGCTCCCAGGAGTCTGCGGCCAGCGGGGGGTCACCTGCTGAGGATGCGGCAGACAGCATTCCATGCCCCTTCATGCAGGGGGCGTGGACGGTGCTGCAGGGACCTGGGCCCACTGGCCATCACCAGATAATTCTTTGCTCTGTCCCTTCTCAGTATTTATTTGTCTTTTTTAAAAAATGTTTTATTTATTTTTGATACAGAGAAAGACAGAGCATGAGAGAGAAGGAGAAACAGAACCAGAAGCAGGCTCCAGGCTCTGAGCCAGCTGTCAGCACAGAGCCTGACGTGGGGCTCGAACCCATGAACGTGAGATCTGACCTGAGCCGAAGTCGGAGGCTTAACCGACTGAGCCACCCAGGTGCCCCATCATTTATTTGTCTTAAGTCTCTTAATTTTCATGAAAGGAAAGAGACCTCAGTGGCCATGACGATAGTTTTGTCTTGAGGGGGTGGCTGGCAGAAACTGTGTCTCAACTGTCCTCACACCTGGTTCACGGTCAGCATGCAGCTTTGCACAGGAGTGACGCCCGGTCCACGTTTGCCGTGGAGCTGAGCTACTTCATTTGCCTTCTCTGGTCAGAGCACTACCAGGCCATTTGGAAGATGTGGCCTGGGGACCATGTGTGCAGTACAAAAATCACAGGTCTTTAAGTCTGGACGAATCCTGGAGTCAGAGACCTCATTTTTCAGCCAAGGAAGTGGAGGCTCCAGAAGGGACCAGAAAGGGCACAGGAGGCCCCTGTTAGTAGCGGTCTGGTGCCGTACTGTCCAGCATGGGAGCCACTGGCCGCAGTAACAACCTGCAGTGTGGCAGGTCCAAACTGTAATGCGAATGCTGCTTTCTGAGACTTGTATACAAAACATGGAAATTTCTCATCAACATTTTCTCTTGATTACAAGTTGAAATAATAATGATTTGGATATATTTGGATATACACGCTGGGTTTCTAAGACTTAGTATACAAAAAATGTAAAATTTCTCATCAGTATTTTATATTGATTACAAGTTAAAATGATAGTGATTTGGATATATGTATTAAAATTAATCTCACGTTTTTAAAATATATTTTAATGTGGCAACTAGAATATTAAAAATTCCCTGTGCGGTTCATATTCTATTTCTTCGGGGCAGTGCTGGTCTGAAACAAAGCCTGTGTACGTAACTCTGGTCTGAAGTCCCTCTCTAGGACACTAAACTATTTGAATACATAACATAGTCTTACTTTGATTTTAATTTTTGTCTAGAAAATGGACAGAGAAAAAGAAAGTTGAAGGACAAAAGGTTTTTGCTACAGTGATAATTTGGGTGCTATCGCAGAACCTTTTGAGTTTATAGACCTGGAATGTGTCTAGCTGGACGGCATGTGTCCTTTGGGAGAAAATAGTGAGCAAATTCCCGATATTCACAATAGGTCTGTCTTTGGGAAAACAAGTCTCATTTTCCTGTTTGATTTCTGATGTTTCCACCATTCTTTTTTTTTTCTAAATAATTTTTTTTACTGTTTGTTTATTTAAAGAGAGAGAGAGAGAGAGAGAGAGAGAGAGTGTAAGGGAGGGGCAAAGAGACAGGGAGAGAGAGAATCCCAAGCAGGCTCCCCATTCAGCATTCACTGAGGAGCCTGACACAGGGCTTGATCCCATGAACCATGACATCATGACCTGAGCCAAAAGCAAGAGTTAGCCACTTAACTGACAGAGCCACCCAGGCACCCCTGTACCATTCTTAACGTGACTAAAGTAATCTGTGATGTGACTAAAATTTTTAAATGAAAGAAATTAGATAAATACTCATTCCATAGAAAACGGAGTTGATTTTGCAAAGCATAACAACACCCATGAAATTTTCTCAGAACTGTTGCTATTATGTTAAACCATGGATACCATTACTATAAGGATTATGGCTTTCTTTTAAAAGGTTATTATGTGAAGGATTCCCCTGCCCCAAGATTCACAGGAGTTTTACCAGCATTCATTAGAAAACAGTGGAAGCAGACCCTTTTTTGAAGATGCAGGTGACCTTAAACCTCAAACTTTAGAGTGAGGCATCAGCGATTTGCCCAGCAGGTTATCCGAGACCGCCGTACTCACCACGCCACGATCTTACCTTTGTGTTTGTCTGTCTGAGTCCTCAGCAGCTCTGCACATTTTGTCTCTTCCTCCTGTATTTCCAGATGGAATCGACATTCTGGGTGAACACTGTTCACCTGCTCAAGGTTTAAAAAAATGGAAGTAACTAAAAATTTCACCGTAAGAAGAAAGTCAAACAACAGTTCTGCAAAATAAAACACTCCACGGTTCTAGAGTGCTCCCCAAATAATACTCATTTAAAAGTTTCATATTTCTGGCATGGTTATGAAAAACCAATTTGCTCTGTAAAGGAATTATAAAACAAACATAAAATCTAATAAAATATTTTTTTACTGAGCAGGAAAAAACTTCCTAACATCATATATTGTGTGGTGTTGGTACTAATTTGGCAGCAATAGAGCTCTTTAATCCAATAATCTTTCAATATTTGAGTCCTCCATTTCATGGTCCTTGATTTGATTAAAGTCCATACAGGTCCCCTCCTAAGACCGATCCTAAGGACTGAACGCCACCCCAGAGGCCCACGCGCCTCGGCTCGGACAGCAGCCTCTGCCTCACTGGACGGAGCTCTAACGGGATAACTTTATTGTAGGGAGTGCAGGTCCCGGCGGAAACTTTGGAATTTGGTGCGAAGGCGATTTTCAGGAAGATTAGCGGGGTGGGCAGGGGGACGGGGTGGGCAGGGGGGCGGGGTGGGCAGGGTCCCGTCTCTGCCGTCGCCGCGGGACAGGAGGCGGGCGAGCTGCCAGCCCCTCGGCCTCAGGAACTGACGGTGCGGCGCGGATAGGGACTAATGCTGCCTATTAACGTGTGCGAAAGACCAAACTACACATTTCAGTCTTAGAAGAAAATAGCCTCCGATCTGCTTTTATGAAAACCCAACGTTCTCTTTTTCTATTTCTCCCCAGCCCAGGTGCTCACACAGCAGGCGGGAGCAGCACCCCCCTCCCGCGTCTGAATAAAACCCTATGTTTACTATAAAAGAGTCAAACTCTGGGTGTACTCTGGTCATCTCTGTCTAATTATCCTATTGTCAAAATCGTCAGCTAGAACTCTAACCAGGAATACAGTTTCTGAACAGAATTAAAAGAGGAAAAGGTTGATACTTTCACCACATCTACCCCCTTTTTAAAAAAAGACCCTAACCCCCCCCCCCCCCCCCCCCCCCCCCCCCCCCCCCCCCCCCCCCCCCCCCCCCCAGCCCACCGGCTGCAGAAACTCCAGGCTCCGGACGGATTGTACTTTCCTAGACGAACAAGTTCATGGCTTAAGTTTCAGAATTAGGAAAACTATGTTTATGTTGACGTAAAAAAGTGTTTGTCGAGGTATAAAAAGACGCCGTGGCCCGTGACATTCCGGGGAGAGGCCGAGCCAGGGCTGCTCGGGGACCCCGCAGAGACCCGAACGATGCCTGGTTCTTCTCACTCTCCGGCTCTTTAAAGCCTCAAAACGACTAGCCGGGGTCTTAGTAAGCGAAACCCCCTCCCCCGAGGGACGAGGACCTGGGAGCCCCCCAGGCACGCGAGGCCCTGGGCTCCCGCCGCGGCCACCACCCCGCGCGGCCCGGCCTCGGCCTCCGGCGTCCGGAGGGGCTCGGCCGCCGCGCCTGCACACAGGCAGGGCCCGCCTCGCTCTGCGGGGGAAGCCAGAAACCCGGCTGCCAAGTTTGTTCTAGAAGGTCGTCAAACGAAAGGAAGAGTTCTTGAGAATTAAGTAACCTATCACCGCGTCGTTCGGCAAACTGCTCCTCAGGGCACCATTTCCTCCTGTGCCCTCGAGTCACCACCAGACGGTCCGAGGGGCTCCGAAAGGCAACTTTCTTGAGCCACGCGCGTCCCTCCGAGGCCCCCGAAGGCGCACAAAAGCCGCGACGACTGCCCGGAGGCGGAGGACCACTCACTTCCCTCCGGGACGCGCAGCCGGCGCGGGGGGCCGCAGCCTGTCGCCCGTCCCGCACTCGGGGGCCGCGCGCCGGGAGAGGCGGCCGAACCGGCGCCTCGGAGGCAGCTGGGCCCCGCTCCTCGCGCACCCGGGGCTGCAGGCGCGTCGCCCCGGCGCGCGGGAGACGGTCCGGAGCCCCCCGGACCCGGGGGCGCGCGGGCGGGCGGGCCCGAGGGCCCCCCTCCCCACACTCCCCACCCCCCACCCCCCCACCTCCCGGACGCGGGAGGGAAGCGGGGCCGGGAGGGAGGGCGGGGGGCGCGGGCGCACTCACGGGGGCGAGCAGCCAGCCGCAGCAGGTCAGCAGCGCGGGCGGCAGCAGCGCGGGCGCCCTCATCCCGGCGCCGACATGGGCCGAGCGGCGGGCGCGCACCCCCGGCTCCCGCGGTCCGAGCGCCGCGCGCCCTGCAGCTGCCGCGGGCGGCCGCCTGCTTCCCCGCCGGCCCCGGCCGCTCCCGCGCCCCGAGGCCCCGCCCCCCGCGGCCCCGCGGCCCCGCCCCCGGCCCCGCGGCCCCGCCCCGCGCCCCCCACCCTGCCGGCGCCCCCAGCGGCTCCGCTCCCCGCCGCGCGCTCCCTTTCCCCCCGCGGCCTCCCCTCGCGCCCCCCGCGGCTGGGAAAGCGGTGAGGAGACGCCACAGGCCGGCCGAGCGCTCGCAGTGCCCACCGACTGCCAGTGGAGCGGGCATGGGGAGCGCGACTGGGGAGTGACCCGCTTTGGGAACAGGCTCCGGGTGTGAACCGAGATGGGTTTGCGCCCACTTGTGCCCTCCTTGTTAAATAATAAGCGGAACACGCCCAGGAGAGTGTCAAGAAACCCAGTTAGGGTGGGGGTGCTACCTTCGAAGCCAGTGGGGTTGGGTTCGGGCGAGTGAAAATTAAGAGGAATATTAGAGGGCATTTGGGTTTGGGCAGATTTCCCCCTGGCGGCAGGTCCTGCCTGCGTCCAACCGGGAGAGCCGGAGGGGCGGGCAGGTGCAGAGGCCTGAGGCAGAAATGAGCATTTCCAGAAGCATCGCATAGACTTTTAACATCCCGGTGAATTATTTCAGCATTGGAGCTGGTGGTTGGATAGCTCGCAATGAAAATGGAAACAGGTAATTTTGTTGTGGTTTCAACCTTTCGTTTGAAAATAATTTCAAACTTACGCAGAGGTTAGAATAAGAAAGAGTACAAAGAACCATGCTTTAAAAAAATTTTTTAGTAGTTATTTTTGAGAGGGAGGGAGAGACAGTGCGAGCACGGGAGGGACAGAGAGTGAAGGAGACACAGAATCCAAAGCAGGCTCCAGGTCCTGAGCTGTCATCATTTATTTAGATTCAGCGATTAAAGTTTTACTTCATTAGCTTTTTATCATTTGTGTCCTCTGACCACCCTCCCCTCCCCCCATGCATCCATTAATACCTATCAGCCATCTATCTATCATCTATCTGTCTGTCTATCATTATGTCTTTCTCTCTGGTGGGAACAGTAGTAGAGGCCAAGATCTGGATGCTCTAGGTGTGCAGTTTTGCGTCTAGAAGCTTATTGACTCTGGGTCCATTTCTTTTACTCACTATTCAACCCTGAGCAAGGCAACGAACTTCTTTGAGTTATATGTAAATGAGAATAAGGGTACCCGCCTCCCGCCTCAGAGTGTGGCTGTAAGAACCAAGATCATTAGTGCATGCCTACATGTTTTGTGGTTGAGGGCCCGCACTCTAAACATGACTACATCAGGCTCAGGGCAAGACACAAGGTGTCTTCGTGTGTGCGAGTGCATCCGACATGAAGCAAGCGGGGTGACAAGGAGATGCAGGCTAATGGGAGAAGGAGGAATCGGCTTCTTGTGGCAGGAGCTTGGAGGAGTGGGCACCTAAGTGTGACCGGTTCAGAAGAATGGTTAAGGAGGGAGATCAAGGCTGGGAGTGGAAAGCATCTCAGAGAAACACCTTGGGCAGAAGCATAAGGAGCAATGAAGGTGCTGACGGCATCAGAGAAATCATGAAGTGTGCCCAATTTGGGAGGCTTGAGAACCTGAAAGATGACCCAATGGAGAGCAAAGTCAGTGCTGTATGTGAGTCAGAATTCTACACCGTGCAGACAGAATGCACAGCCAAATATTCTTTAGTTCTGATTGTTCTTACCTTGTTCACAATTCCCACGGATGTTGGGATGGTGGTACTGTCCTTTTTGGATAAATGCCCACTCTCCCAGGAATTTTCCCACTTTCCTTGGAGAGGGGCCTGTGTGTTCCCAGGGCTGGGGGAGGGGTTAATTTGCAGGTGCCTGATACAGTGCACCATTGGCCCAATTTTCTGGGCTCCTGGCACTGGACTTGCTGACGTGTTGTGCTGATGCCTTACAGAAATCTTGGTCCCTGCCCTGGGCTCTGGGCTCTGCCTCCTGCTCCCCCAGGTCTTCTGACCACACCTGCCCGAGGCACCTGCACCCGCCAGTGTTCTGAGGCATCCAGGAGGCGGTGGGAAAGTAGGACACGTTTCAGATGCCCTCCCCACCTGCTGCCTGGACCCCTCTTCTGCCGGCACTCCCTTGCCCACCCAGCACACATTTCCTGGCACAATTTGCCTGTGGCTTCCCTGGTTTTCCAGGCTCAGCTCTGAGTGGAGAGAACCGTCTTCCATGGTGGAAGCTGAGCAGATTAGAAGCCCAGAAACCTACTGATTCAGTGAGTGGAAGCCTTAGATCTTCCTGATCAGAAGAGAGTGAAATTGCTCAAAACAAAATATTTTCCGAAAGAGGAGAGTAAGCTTTGAACACACTTAACTCTGAAGTCCTTCTGGTTCCTCTGCCAGGTCAAGAAGAGTAATTCTGGGCACCGTATCTGCTTGGGTGGAGGTCATGCGCACACCCCACAGGGCCATTGTTGATTTGTACCTATGAGGAAATTCACCATTTGTTGTATCCCAATTTGTGTCTTTTTTAAAACCTGGATGCTAGATTTCAATGTACATCCTCCTGCCCCCTAACAAAAGCCTAAGGTGTGAGAGAACCCTTTCAGTCATTTGCCCACTCACAACTGTGTGACTAGGGGGATCAGCAGGTGGTCACAGGCATGCCCTTCTGGCCTCGGCCCTGGCCTTGGACCCCACGGTAGAGCGCATCTCCTGCGGCTGTGTTCCCAGTTCCTATAGGCAGCCAGCAGCCTGGATCCTTGGCGACCTGGTACTCAGGGTACCCTGGGGTACAGAGCTGATGCTGAGTGCATCGGGCCACATAAGAGTGCATTATTTTCCCTAGCTGTGGAGTAGAATTCCTGATATGTGTGTGGCCTACTTCTCAAGATGATTATAAAGATAAAAATCAGATATGAGCCATGGAGAGCCTGCACAAATGTTTTTAAAAGTATATGGATGTGAAGTGCTGCCTTGGGAATATGTCCCCATTAGCCCCACTGCTGGCTCTGGCTCCCTGGGTGGTCAGATACAACCCGGGCTTTGGCCCCAGGATGGGTCAGCGGCTTCTGGGCTGCAAGCCTGCCTGTGCCATTTCTGGCCCTTCTTATTTGCAGCCGTAACTGACGTATCCAGTGAGGTGGATTCATCAGAGTAAATTCCCTTTACGCCTGCAGCCTTGCGAGACCCTGGCAGTCCTGGCTCCTTTTCTGGGGAGGATCTCTTTTCCAGATAGCAAAGGTCCAGTGCCGTGAGATAGCAACTCTCAACTGCTTAACTTAAAAGGTCTCTTTCGCAGCAGTCCCTATCAAAATAACACCAACATTCTTCACAGAGCTAGAACAAACAATTATGAAATTTGCATGGAACCAGAAAAGGCCCTGAATAGCCAAAATAATGCTGATAAAGAAAACCAAAGCTGAAGGCATCACAATCCTGGACTTCAAGCTGTATCATAAAGCTGTAATCATCAGGACAGGACTGGCACAAAAACAGACACTTACATCAGTGGAACAGAATAGAGAGCCCAGAAAACGGACCTACAAATATATGGCCAACTCATCTTTGACAAAGAAAAGAATATCCATTGAAAAAAAAAAGACAGTTTCTTCAGCAAATGGTGCTGGGAAAACTAGACAGTGGCATGCAGAAGAATGAACCTGGACCACTTTCTTACACCGTACGCAAAAATAAAATGGATGAAAGACCTAAATGTGAGACAGAAAACCATCAAAGTGCTAGAGGAAAAAACAGGCAATGACCTCTCTGACCTCAGCCCCAGCAAATTCTGACCTGACATGTCTCCAGAGGCAAGGGAAACAAAAGCAACCATGAACTACTGGGACCTCATCAAGGTAAAAAGCTTCTGTGTAGTGAAGGAAACAATGGGCAAAAATAAAAGGCAGCCTATAGAATGGGAGAAGATATTTACAAATGCCCTATCAGATAAAGGGTTAGTATCCAAAATCTATGAAGAACTTATCAAACTCAACACCCAAAACCCAAATAATCCAGTGAAGAAATGGGTGAAAGACATGAACAGACACTTCTCCAAAGAAGAAATCCAGACGGCTCACAGATATATGAAAAGATGCTCACATCACTCAGCATCAGGGAAACACAGATCAAAACTTCAATGAGATACCACCTCACACCTGTCAGAGAGGCTAAAATTAACAACTCAGAACGGCCCTATGACCCAGCAATTGCACTACTAGGTATTTCTCCAAAGGATTAAAAAAAAGTTGATTCAAAGGGGCACACAGACCCCAATGTTCATAGGAGCACTATTGACAATAGCCAACGTATGGAAAGAGCCCAAATGTCCATTGACAGATGAATGGATAAAGAAGATGTGGTTTATATATACACAATGGGATACTACTCGTCGATGAAAAGAGTGAAATCTTGCCATTTGCAACAACTAGTATGGAGCTAGAGTGTATTATGCAAAGCGAAGTCAGTCAGTCAGAGAAAGACAGATATCATGTGATTCCACTCATATATGGAATTTAAGAGACAAAACAGGTGAACATAGGAGAACGGAAGGAAAACCAAGATAAAAACAGAGAGGGGAACAAACTATAAGAGACTCTTAAATACAGAGAACAGACTGAGGGCTGCTGGTGGGGTCTTGGGCACTAAGGCAGGTGCTTGTTGGGATGAGCATCGGCTGTTCTTACATGTCAGTGATGAATCACTAAATTCTATTCCTGAAATCGCTATTACATGATATGTTCAATAACTTGGATTAAAATTAAAAATAAAAATAAAAGGTCTCTGTCCCAGCCTAGTCGTGCATAGCATAGTGGGGTAGGAGCCTCCACAGGTCTTCACCGCTGCAGCCTGGACATCCTCCAGGTCAGAGGGAGGGTGGGAAGAGGCAGACATCTCAACCTACTGGACACCATGGGTTGCTTTTTTGAGTTCCTCAGGCCTCCCCCCACCCCCCATCCACCAATGCTGGAGACCCCTCAGCTATGGCCCTTCGTGAAGGATGCCTCTCAGGATGCCCACAGCTTCTGCAGGTTTCCCTTCCGCTGGGATTCTCTTTCCTCTCCAGACTGTCCTCCTGAAAGGAAGATTTTCAAGATACTCCATGGGAGTTGACAGCTGGCTAAGGAGGATAAAAACACACCCTATCTATCTATCTATCTATCTATCTATCTATCTATCTATCATCTCTCTATCTAATTTTGTGCCAGTATCATCCTGTCTTGATGATTATACCTTTGTAATATAGCTTGAAGTCTAGAATTATGATGCCTCCAGTTTTTTTTTTTTTTCAGGATTGCTTTGGTTATTTGGGTGGATGGTCTTTTCCAAATTGAGGAAGGTCCCTTCAATTCCCCCTTCACTGAAGGTTTTTATCTTGCATAGGTATTGGGTTTTGTCAAATGCTATTTCTATATCTACTTTATACAATTATATAATTTTTCTTCTTTAGCTTATTGGTACAATACATTATATTAATTGATTTTCAAATGATGAACCAGTTTGCATACCTGGAATAAATCCCGCAAGTTTGTGCTATGTGATTATTTTTATAAATTGTTGGATTTAGTTTGTTAATATTTTGTTGAGTATTTTTGTATCTACTATGATCATGAGAGATATTGGCCTTTAGTTTTCCTGACTCCAGTTTTGATATTTGGGTAATGCTGGCCTCACAGAGTGATTTCAGAGTAGTCCCTCAGCTTCTATCATCTAGGAGAGATTGTAGAAAATTTGTATAATTTCTTCCTTAAATGTTAGGTAAAATTCACCAGTGAACCCATCTGGACCCAGTACTTTCTGTTTGGAAAGGTTATTAAATGTTGATTTAATTCACTTAATAGATACAGGTTTATTCAGATTTTCTGTTTCTCTTCATGTGAACTTTGGTAGATTGTGTCTTTCAAGGAATTAGTTCATCTTACCTAAGGTATAAACTTTGGGGCATAGAGTTGTTCCTAATATTCCTTTATTATCCTTTTAATGTCCATGGGATCACCTGTGATGAGCCCTCTTTCATTTCTGATATTAATAATTTGAGTTTTTTCTTTTTTATTCTTAGATAACTTGCAAGTTCCTCACATGCTGAATTAGAAATTAAGTCAATTGAAAGCCTTTTCCTCTTTTTTAAAGCAAGCCAGAGATCGAGAGGAATGTAGAATATTTTTATAAATGTACCAGAGTACTCTTTAAAGTATTTTCCAGAGTGCACATCAGATGGATGCCAATATTTACTCAACATTTGATTAAGTTCAGGGAGAATGAACTGATCGGCAAATTAACTGATGAATCGATGAGATTTTCTGTGGTTTTTTTAAAATCAAGAAAGCCTTTGTACATATAACTTTAATATTTTACCTAGCAGGCTAACTTTACAGAGATGGTAAATTCAAATCAAAAGACTGAAGATTAACAGCTTGGGAGCAGAGTGAGCTCAGCTGAATGATGTCTTTTACATCCGCTTCACTCACTCCATTTGGTCTAGAATCCTTGGAACCAGTACAGGCTGTACATTATTTGCGGCAAAAGAGAAGGGGAGAGACAGCAAACATTTCAACCCACCTTCTAACTCTATTTGGCTTCCAAAATGCATACTCTGCAATCCTCTTCTGCGTCCTCTTGTCTCTTGATAGAAAGTATCCCTACAGGGCACGGTTACTGCCCCTAAGCAGCTGCCTGCTCACGTCCACGGTGACACTAACGGCTGCCGCCAGCACCGAGGGCAGAGCCCAAGAACTCGAGCTCGGCCCCTCCTTGTCTCCTTGTCGTTTTCTGCTCAGACCTCCTGTAGGTCACGTTCAAACAAAGCAGTTTCCTCCAGTTTAAGCCAGAATCTCCCAGTGCTTCATCTCTTCCCTGGCCTTTTAAAAACCTCAGAAATGGCATTTAGTGCTGTAGACGCCTGACTTGCAGGTATTTCTGTACTAAGGGACCAATGTAGCCAGCAAGGATTCAATGCTATTTTTACCCAGGATGGGGAGTCCAGGGTACAGGGCGCAAAGCAAGCCTTTGGGATGCATGATATCCTTCCAGGAAAACTTGCTCTGGATGCCTCCTCTCCCTCCAGCACATGCTTCCTCGCCACCTCAAGTTTCCACCCTGTGAGACCGGGCTCTGCGTCCCACTGGCCACCACGATCATGAACTGACGGAGCTGCTGGAGCGTGTGCAAAACGTGCCTTCAACCACTGGCCGTCTCGGGGGGGTGGTGCCCCTGCCTGGCTGTATGGGACCCAGAGAAGGGCTTCTGACTGTCAGTGCCTGGACACTGAGCACGGTGAGGCCAGGCACAGAGCAGCCGGCGGTGCACACAGCTGTTCTTTTCCACGAAGAATGGCCCTGACAAGACTGTCCACAAAAAGCTCGGGAAGAAAAGACCCGATCCCCTGAAGAAAATGAGCGGCGCACATGGAGGGTGGTGACAGTGCGGCCGAGGGAGTGTTCTCAGAGGGCTTGAGGCCCGTCTGATGCGTCTTGTATGAGAACGGCGCCTGCGCAGAGAGCTGGGTCAGGCAACGGAAGACTGTGTCGCCTTTCAAAATGGCTTGTTTCTGTTTTGTAGGGAGAAGAGAAGAAAGCGAACACGTTTGAAGGAAAACAAAATAAAGATCTCCTGTTTTTAACCACATATTCAGCAGAAATGAGAATTAAGAGGTAAATTGGTAAATGGGACTTAGTTGAAAGGTTTGCTCCTAAAATAAACAGGGAAGGATAATTAATCGCTCAAGTGGACCTAAAATATTTGATAATGTCCTCCTAGGAATAGTGGATGCACCACATGAAAGTGAAGGCTTTTCTATGCTCAGTTCACAGTCGCTAACCCTTTTATGCACAAAATCAGAAGTATTAATGAAAGTATCTGTTTTGTTCTTGTCCTTTTATTACAATGTTGTTGCATAACCTAAGCCCTTTAGTCCCCCCCCCCCCATACTTTCTAGTCTCCTACTGGCCCTCCTGTAATTCCACGGGTGCTTTGGGAGGGGGGTGAAAGGGCAGGAGCCAGTGCAACACTTCTGGGCTGAGCACAGAGTGCTCCGGGGTGCTGCTTACCACTGCGCTGCCTGACGTGACGCTCCCCCAGACATCACCTAACAGCAGCCAAGGAAAAGTCCCCTCTCTGTCTCAAGAGCCCAGCTATTATTTTTGACCTGTGGTTGCTGAGGAGAAGAGCCTTGTGAACCTAGGTTTCGCCCGAGCCCTGCCATGTGGGCTTGCATTATCATTTTGCCTCTCAGAACACATGTCTTGTCATTTGTAAAATGAACTCATGAACAGGCTAGTAGACTATTCTGACTACTTCTAACACTCTCAAAGCAAGCTAAATTGATATTTAAAAATTAGAGTTAGCTGCATTTTCATACTTATTGTAGTCTTTAAAAGAACAAAATGAGGCTTTAAATTTTTTTAAATTCTTATTATTTTTTTATTTTTAGAGAGAGAGTACACAAGCAAGGGAGGGGGGAGAGGCAGAGAGAGAGAATCCTAAGCAAGCTCCATGCTTAGTGTGGAGCCCAACACGGGGCTCCATCCATCACCCTGGGATCATGACCTCAGCCAAAATCAAGAGTCTGACATTCAACTGACTGAGCACCCAAGCATCCCCAAAATGAGGGTTTTTAGTTACTCTCCTGTCAAAGCTGGAAATAAGTTCCTTTCTTTTTTAAATGTTTATTTATTTTTGAGAAAGAGAGAGAGAGAGAGCGAGCATGAGCAGGTAAGGGGCAGAGAGAGGGAGACACAGACTCTGAAGCAGCTCCAGGCTCTGAGCTCTCAGCACAGAGCCTGATGTGGGGTTTGAGCTCATGAACCATGAGACCATGACCTGAGGTTAAGTTGGACACTCAACCGACTGAGCCACCAAGGTGCCTCTAATATCATATCCTTTCTTTTAATTTATTTTATTATGCAGGTGTAGAAGACAAAAACTCAGGACGTTTTTACACCTGGAAGCAGTGAAAATAGTCTGTTATTGTGTCTGGTCCTATCTTCACTGTGCAATTTTGACCTACAACCTGCAAACCAGTGTCAGCTCTTGATCTGAAAGAGGACAGTATCACAGTGACCATTCACTTATCCAAAGATGACCTTTACAGGAGAGTCGCCGCATGGCCGATGCCACTAGCAGACAAGTTGGCAAATGACTGCTCCTCAGGGCTGGGGCCTTGCTCGGGTTGGTCCACTCCATTTTCACTGGATGTGGAGCTTGGTTATCTGACTTTCTGGTGGCCAAGTTCAAAACAGTTTAGAAACTTTGAGTCAAGTTTACAGAAAACCATAAAAGATTAGTGGAACAGATTTTAAATTAAAACAAAAAGACACAGGAACTGAAAAGTAATGCCAGTGGGGTGTCTTTGTATGTAGATGACATTATCTGGTATTCACGAAAGTGTGACTGAAGAACCAAGCAAAAGCTAGGCACTAGTGCATTTAGAAAGCTAAGTGAGAACGGTTTTTACACACGATGGTTAAGGTGGCCTCAAAGCGTAAGCTTCAGCAGGTCAGCGGGACATTTGCTCCCGTGGAGCACCCTGCTAATGGCTAAGGCCAGGCAGGTGAGGCCAAACAGTCCTGCTTAGAAAGGGAGAAATGAAAACCTCTCTTTGGACTCCAAGGGACTCAGGAAGGCAAGATTCTGTGCAGCTAAGGTCTAGGGGCAGGGGCATCTTAAATCTGTACTCGAGTTGTTAACATGTGTTTGTATTTTACTTTTCTGTTGGCATCAAGATGCGTGTATGGAGATGTTTGTCACAATGTGCATTGCTATCAGAAATATTTAAAAACTGTCTGTAGTGCTCTCTGAACGGCCATGTGCAGGCCCGGACAACCTGGGCCCCCGTCTCCCGGCCAGGGAACCCCGCGCCTGCCCACCTCGCTGCATGTGGCCAAGGTCAACACTCTGTTGTGCCTCCTTGGTTAAAGAAGATTGGACTGATTGTCTTAGTTTCCAGAGGGGGAAGAAGCCAGCTCACGCGGCCTGGAGAGATCTGGACCGGGGCCTTTTGGTTCGGTGGGGGCCCGTCCTGCTTCCAGGTGGCCTCTGCCTAATAGAGACTCAGGGCCCGGACAAGCCCTGCCGAGTGGGCCTGTGTGGGGCTCCCAGGGTCCAAAGAGCATCTTTTGGGTGTCAGATGGGTGCATATTGATGGTCCTCAAACCATGGATCCAGCTACTTGAGTTACTTTGACGATTTCACTGGACCTGGTTGCCTCTTGTATCATTAGCTAGAAAGATGATCAGATAAACCATTTCTTAACCAAAAAGCACAAGAGGACATAACAAGAATGACCCAGGACCCTACTCACCCACCATCCCTCAGTCCTTTCAGACTCCAAGGCTGGCGCCTGGAACTTCACGGGCAGAGTTTGGGCTTCTAGCACAAGGCTTTGGTCAACATTTAAATACAGAAACTAGGTGGGGAGTGGGAGCTTTACAGTGGCTAGTAGGGGAGGGGCCCGCAGAAAAGATGGGGAAAGAGCCATGGAAGAGGGAGATGGAGGAGAATATGGGGAGATAGAGGTTCTGAGGATAAATTTGTCAACTCTGATTTCAAGCTTGGCTGTGGCTTACTCTCTGTGAGCTAATGTTCTGATGGTCATTTTTGTATACTAAAATGGAGAACTCTCATCTGGGTCTTTTGCATTTTTTCTATTTCTGTATATTTTTGTTAAAGTTTTTAAACATTAACAAAAACAAAAGTTATTTTTGAGGTTTTTGATGGAACAGTATATACCTGTGGAAATAGATTTTCTTAGTCTATTTTTTTCTCACCGTTTCTACCAATATTAGCCTTTATAAATATTTAGACATTTGGTAGTACATCTGCTGTGCCGTGCACCAGCAGTGGGTCTCTGCCTCTCAGGGGCTGGCACTTCCGGGGGGCTAGCAGAGTCTTTCAGGAAAGAGCACGCATGCGTCCACCTACACACACACAACATGCCTCGCTGAGAAGGTGAGTGCATTTCCCCCTCATTTTAGGGCCGAGATTCTCATCAGATTTTGGGACGTCCCATTTCCAGCCGGAAGAGGGTCAAGAATAAAAGTGTCAGAAGGCAGGACTCCTCTCCCAGGTGTTTAATTATTCCATTACTGACAAGTTTTGAGTTTAAAAATATTAGATGAAAAGTTTCCTACACAAATGGATCGGAGAGGACAAAGACAAGCCTTCCCGGCAGGAAACAGGCGGCGGCACGCTCGTCAGGAGCCACGTCTGTCTCTGCCTTCTGCAGCTCGTCGGGGCCCAGCAGGTCTCCGTGTGCCGGAGATGCACACGCTTCTGGATGCCACGGGGTGGTGCGCATGTCTGTTCTTTGAAGCACCGTCTCCCCCCTGACTTCCTCCGGTGGACGTGTGTTCGCATGCGCAGCCACCAGTGGGACCGGAGCCGGAACGTTTCCGGAAACCCGGGGCCCCGTGGCACCCTCCCCACCGTCGTCCCGTCTCCCCACCCAGCACAGTCGTGGCAAGGCTCCAGTGAGGCCATGAGGACGTCACCGGCGGGCCTGGCAGGGCGGTGCAGAGGCCGCGGCGGGGCCTGTGCCTCTCGTTGTGGTCTTTAACCCCATGCTGCTCTGTGTGGCTGACTGATTGTTTTATGGCTGCGCCTCTCAGCTGAGTTGTAAACTCAAGTTCAGGCCATGGCCCACACTTCTGTCGCCCCCTGTGGTGCCAGTTGGAGCCCTTCAATGTGACCATATCTGCTGTGACCTAATCTCTAACATTCGACCACTTGCCCGCCTGTCTTCAGTTGATCACACAAGACAGAAAACCGAATTATCCGACGGACTCTTCACTAGTCCCGCGTGTCTAGTTAGCACCCAGTGTGTGGGAAAGACCTTGAGAGCCAGACTTGCTGCTGCGCTCGCGGGCTTGCTGTCTGTAAGAGACAAAGGTCCGATAATTGCAGGTAACCCACGCTTTGCTCTAGCGACTCAGCTGGCCCATTGCACAGATCGAGTGACTAGATAGGGAGATGGACGGTGAGTGAGGTATTGAGGTTTAACGGAAATGCCTTTGTGAGTCAATATAACAGCTCAATGCATCAACTTGGACACGTTGCAACTGCAGAAAAGGAAGATTTGTTAGCCCACAAATCAGCTCACATTTCTCCTGAAAATGTTCCTTCTTATAATTGAGAGCACTTTAGCTGATTACCTAAAATGTTTCATCCTTAAAACAGGTCACATCCTGCTTTAATTTTCTTTATGGAGTGTACTGTCCTTCCAGCTTGTCAAATATGTTTGAGAGAATTAAAAATAGAATGTGCAGAATCTGGAAGAGGTACCGAAAAAGCAAAATGCAGACAGGATGATTAAATTTCCCTTGTGTTGATTTTCCCACACCATCCATAGGAGGCAGGCAGCTCCGGGGACAGATGATTTGTTTTCTTGCTCCAGAGGCACCGGGTGTGGGCGGCTGCATGTGGGTTACATGAGATTGGTGGGCTGCACGGTGCCGTCACCTGCCCGTGGTCCCCCCAGGACTTCTGCAGCAGGGTCACGGGGGGATCAGGGGCTGCCACGCCTTAGCGAGGACCCCGGGCAGCCGGTGAATGAAGTGCCTGCGGCAGGGCACACCTGGGCTGGTGGCTTCTAGACAGAGTTCCCTGAGCCCGTGCTCCCAGATCCCCTGACCATGGGGCATGAGGGCCTGGAGGACAGTCATGACTCTCCACGATTTCATCTCTTCCACTGTCACCATCTGTGACTGGCTGGATGTAGCTTCTGGGACGGTTGTGCTGAAAGGGATTGAAGACCCATCCCAGGACACTGCTGAATTACCAAGTTCTGCTCCAGGCAAGAAGGGCATGACAGCATGGGTGCCCTTTGAGTCCAGCACGTCAGCTCTGGGCAAGCGCAGAGTAGGGCAGCACCTTCTCGGGAAGACACTGTCCTCTCCAGCCACCTGCTGCCTGTTCCAGGCCACTCCCTCGGATCCTGGCTGGGAGCCAGAAAGTCAGGCACTGTCCACAAACACCTGATGAGACCCCAGTAAGCCCTATGGGGTGAATGTCATTAGTACTTCTGTCTTAGTGACAAGGAAACTGAGAAGAGAGTAAGAAACTGAGATACTGGGTGGTAGAGCCTGATACAGAGTCGCAGTGGCCTAATTTCAGGGACCATAACTTTAATGTCTACCTTATGTTCCCTCCTTGTTTTAAGAGGTCTTTCTTCTGGGATTCAGAAAGGCAGGAGCTGACAGTCTAGCAGGGACCAGCTGAGTCTCTGCCCTCTAACGGGCCCAGAGAGGATCTATCCCTGGCCACCAAAAGGCTAATTCAGGGACTTCTGGATAAACGCGGAACAGACTAACTGTGGAGGGAGCTGCTGGCAAGGGTCAAGCCTGGGCACCTCCCTGCCAGGCCCTGGTTCCATCTGTCCTACGGAAGAGAGAAGCCCATGACACCACATTCCAGTCCTTGACTGGTCATCAGAGAAGACAACCTCAGTTATCCAGGGACCTATGTTCTACTTTAGGAACATGTCATTTGTTCATCTAGAGACAAGACTCAGCCCAACTTGCCACAAATTCCGTGGACCTGTTTTCTTTCCTCCTTCCCTTCCTTTCCCTCCTTTTCCTTCCTTCCTTGCTTCCTCCCTCCCTCCCTCCTTTCCTTCCTTCCTTCTCTCTCTCTCTCTCCCTTTCCTTCTCTCCCTCTTTCTTTCTTCTCTTTTTTTTCTTCCAGAAAAAAATACATTTAAAAAAGAACCATTGATTTCATAGACATCCAAATGGATGGACCAGCTAGTAACAAACTCATTAATTTCAGGAAAGGGAATCAGAATAAATGAAGGATAGATTTAGGGGATTAGAGAAGTCCATTAACACAGGTCAAAGGTCACTATGATCTTTATTAATGCAGTTTGGCTGATTAACATTCTCTTCCCTTTGAATAAAAAATATCTCTTTCAATATTTCCAATTCCTGACAGTCTTTTGTGAGCAGAAGCAGATGAGGTGTATGCTGAAGTCCATTTGAGGAAATACTAAGATCTCTAACCTTTAACTTTTCAGATTCTTTTCAGTCAGTTGGTAGATTTTCTTTTACATTTTAGACACTTCACATGACTTCAAGGGACAGTGAAAATGCTAAAAACTGAAAGCCGATTAAAATACTCCTTGAAGAAAATAGTAGGCACCATTTCTTAGCAGCATTGTTCTTGGCTCCATCAGGAGGAAATTTCCATATCACAAATATCTCTGCAGCTGACGCTGCCCAAGGGGCCTGACTGGGAAGTGGCCCCTGAGTGGTGGTAGGACAGGGGGACAAGAGACAAGGACGGGAAGGTTGTTAACAAGCAGACTCCCTATGTGGACCACTGGGGCTCAGTCCCACTGCGCACCTCTGGGAGGTGAAACTGAACATGCCTCAAAAGCGTTTTCCCCCGGGGGAAACGGATGCCACGCATTCAGTCTTCAGGTACCGCGTGGCACTGGAGCCCCTGGGGCAGTAACTGTCCACCAGGGTTCCAGGTGGAGACCTGGAGCCGTGTGAGACAGGCATGCCCTGTGGCCGGACACAGTGGTGTTTCCTACCCAGCATGTGTTCAGAATGTCAAAATTCACTCTTTGTTTGTTCGTTTCTTTTCTTTCTTTCTTTCTTTCTTTCTTTCTTTCTTTCTTTCTTTCTTTCCTTCTTTCTTTCATTTTTAGACAGAGCACAAGAGGGGAAGGGAAAGAGAGAGAAGGAGACACAGGATCCAAAGCATGCTCCAGGCTCTGAGCTGTCAGCGGAATCCAATGTGGGGTTTGAACTCATGAACTGCAAGATCATGACCTGAGCCGAAGCCAGCATTTAGACTGAGCCACCCAGGTGCCCCAGAATTGTTTCTAAGTCACATTTGAAAATTAAACTAGATTCTTTTTCCCTTTAGCACTTTTTCTTTAGTCTCAAGTCTGGTTTTAAAACTATGATGAAGTAGAGGCTATCATTCAGGTATTTCAGACAATATTTCCTAACTCCTGATTTAAAAAATTAAGAGATTTTGGTCCAGGTGAAATCCTTTCCTGAATGGCTCATTTGGGGGAGGGGGATTAGTTTC
This sequence comes from Mungos mungo, assembly GCA_004023785.1. NCBI lineage: Eukaryota > Metazoa > Chordata > Mammalia > Carnivora > Herpestidae > Mungos > Mungos mungo. The sequence continues at coordinate 2,092 of PISW01007446.1, read as the reverse complement.
CCTTTTTCCTCCCCTCTGGGGTCCTCCTCCCCTCAGAACCCCTTCTATTTTGCACAAGGGAAAACTGTTAAGACTCAGCGAAGACTTGCTCCCAAGCTCAAGTTTTACTTATTTCCAGCAAAGAGAGACATTTTGAAAATAAATTATTTTTTTTCCATTTGAGCTTGCAGCCCAAACTCAGTTCAGACTCCAAGCACAAGCTGTATGTAGAACAGAGTCCTCCCTGCGATCTGTCTGGCAGGGAGAGGGGCCAAGGGGAAAAGACCAAGAAGTAGAAACAACTGTTCTGAATTCGCATCTTTCATGCCAATATCCACAAGATGTTTGGGCACCTGGACTATGCCAGAATGTGGTTATCGGCCCTGGGAGATTTATTGTTGTCTGTTCCTGGTATTGTCACACCCGGGGATAAACTTTGGGGGAACATCGACTAAGTGAAAGCAAGGATCTGACACTAAGCCTGGCGCTTAGTGGAGATGGGTTTGCACTCTGCCAAATAAGCTCCTTCACCTCGCCCTCCTTTCGGCATTGGCTATTATATGGGATGTCACTGAGAGTCATTTATAAGGATTTTTCTCGGGGAGACTGTAATCTATAGAGTTGACAGCAGGGAAAATCATTGAGTTTGCATTGTTTTGGCAGCAGAACATAGTTTCTGACTCGGAGCCTAAACCGAGTTTAGCCCAACACCATCTTGGTTGCTGTGTGGCACCTTGCTTAGGTTTCTTAACCTTTAGAAGGCAGACGAGGTCGGTAGGCAGCAAAATGAAGATAATAGTCTCATCGACACAGGCTATTATAAAGATCAGATGAGATGAAACACAAAGAAAGTCTAGAACGGTCCAGGCACAGTGTGAGCACTCAGTAGGTGTTAGCTGGTCCCGGTGGCAGTATTGTTTCTGCTCCTGACACTGCTGTTTCCCCAAGGGCTCTTTGTCTCCACCTGCTTTCTTGCCACTTGCTCAGCTCTTCCCTGTGGGCCAGCCAGTCTGCTCTTCCCTGCACTGACCAACCTCCCCCTCAGCCCCTCTCAGATCTCAGAGCACTTAACCTTTCCCTGTCCTCTTCCCCAAGACTCCCCTACTGGGCAAGCTTCTATCCCACAAAGTATTAAGCATGAAGCTGTTAATGGGTGGTCACAATTTAATGTGGCAGGCCATGCAGGTGACCTCTTGCTTTTTAAGTCAGCCTCCAAGGGTTTACCCAAAGGAGTGAGTACAACAAGCAAGCAAACAAACAAATAAAGTTAATGTTAAAAGTTCGTAGGGACAGAGGAGGCTGGCCTTCCTAACCCTGCTAATGTGTTTTTCAAATGTTCATCTTGATCTTGGTAAACCTCCCCTACTAAGCAGCCCACCTATGTTTACCACAGCCCCTACCGAACAGCAGATGTCTCACCTTTCAAGACTAAAGGGCACATCTTGTTCCTGGCTGTGTGCAACGCTGTCTGTCCTCCTCTGTCATTCTCCAGACAGAGGGACCTCGCTAGGGTGGGCGCCTCCACCTGAGGGATCGTCAGCAAGTCGCTTTTGCCTCTTTGGGGCTTGGTGATACAAGAGGGCTGAGGCTTGGTGTTTTCCCTCTTCCTGAGGAGTCCTCGGAAAGCACTGTCATCCCCAAACCCTCCTCTGCGCCAGAAGCTCCTCTACATCAGGCCAGAGAAAACGGTTCCGAATTTCCTGTGGGTGGACTGACAGGCACAAGCAGGATTTATGACTTTATTTTCCAGACAGAGGGAAGTCTAGTGTCTTCACATGTGCAGATTTTCCATCTAAGAACCTTCATTCATTCCAGTCAGTCGTGGGCACGGTTTCAAAGCAGGTCCTTGCCACTTCTTGTGTTTCCTCCCTACTTTTTCATCGCTGAGTGGTCTTGGACCCTGTCTGAGGGCCCTCGATGCCAAGCCTCTTGTCCCTCCCACGCAAAGGAAGTGTGACTAGTTTGAAACTACTGCCAGAGACCCAGTGACAAGAGCTGGGCTGGCAGTCTGAGCAGTTTCATGGGACAGAATCTTATTAATGAAACGGCACTACTATTTGTTGATGTTGCCTTGTTGGTAATTATAGAAATTATTTTGTCTCAGTAAAATCTC